>JABBOT010000022.1:3855654-4087940 GCA_016165875.1 Acanthopleura granulata | reverse complement strand
CGTTAGAGGTCATGGTAGCACGGGCTTACTGACCCGTTATCAGATTCAACACCGTAACGCTAGGACATCTGCATACCTGGGTAGAACACAAAACCCTCCAGGCGTTTGATTTCTGTACATGTTTAAATGGAATAGGTCGAGCAGAATTTGCGCGAAAAGATTTGGTATTAATGGAAATTACCTCGTTCTTTAGAGACGTATATATTTTGTATATGGATAACATCCATTTTCTCTCCGTAAATCTCAACCACATATTCTGACCTATAGATACGCTATTCAGAACCTGATATACCACTGATAAGGTTAACCTAGTACCCAGGTGCTGTCTTGACCCGTGAAGACGAGAGAGAAAGTTTCCATCTGGGCTCGGTAGTTAACATTATTATGTACATCAAATTGCCTTGTTGGTGCAACAATTTTTCGGTTGTTTGGTAGTTATTCATCTCTTTGAATTTTACCCTTCGTGATGTTTTATGCTTTCTCTGTAATGCTTGTTGTCTATCCCTCGCTCTTCGGGTTCAAACCCGACCATGGACAGGGAATTTGTTGATTTCCGCGCCCTCATTGCTTATGCTTTAATGCTCAAATCACACCAAAGTCGGTGGTTTTCACAAGGCTCTCCGGTTTCGTTCAGGTGTTCCTGCTTCCTCCGTTCATAAAACTGACCTCCATCATAAAGCGAATAATTCTTGTGTATGAGGTAAAAAAGCAGTGCATCCATATGTATGCATACTCAACAATTTTTCAGTTATGTGACAACACGGAGTTCTTACAGTGTATATATTTACTGTGTCTTGTGGCAGGGCGAGTCCACGCCGCAATATTAAGTGCTGCCGCCACTTCGTTGAGCGCAAAGGAAAGCACCATCAGCATCATTTTTAAAGTCTTTGGTATGACCGACTTGCGCATGACAAGTAGGCCTACATACCTAACATCGTTACAGGTGGTGATTAAACCACACCATGGCCTGGACACAAACAGGATAGAACCCTTTATGACTTGTAATAGCCGCAACAAGGTGTCCCTGAACTGGCTGTCTCGGATTTGACAATCTGATGTCGGAATTCAGGAAGTGTGCCATTGCTTTAAGGACCTACATATGCATAAAATCCATGTATATCACACATTCCAACTGAACCCAACAGCTTTTTTTGTGAATGCTATATTCAGCGGGACTTCTATCACACCTATGCCTATATAGGGTACGCATACATTCTCAATCGCCCGCCTGGGTTTAGCTGTTACTGAAAGCCTTCGTCGTTTGTATCATAAACGCATACAAATACCGTCATTTACGTATTCATACCGTGCTAGCCGAGTAGCCTATAAATATCTTGTGCGAAATGTATGCCACCGTAATCAATATACATATATACTGCTTTTGTAACAGTATAACAAACATATCAGTGGAAGCACTTGTCGCTTTTTTTAATGCATGTTATATAAAGAAAAAATAACGGCCTTTAGTGTGTAGAAAGATGTATCATCCCTTTTGAGGGCATTGCTTAGGCACATATATAGCCAACCCCTTTCTGCATTGGCACCCGATCTCATCGACCCTCCACGGTAACATCTATTTGGCTTTCTCTGCCAGACATGGCCGCCTATCGGCTGAATACTCTAAATATGTTGAAATTTCTTTCTTGGACCATTTAAAAAGATTTTGCCTTTGAAAAGGAGACCTGTTTGGTTTTATGTGAATGTCCGTACATGTATTTACAGGCCATTTCGATCTGTGTTCATGTTGACCAGCTGGCTAAATCGTTTAAGGCGTCTTTGCCCTGTAGGACTCCTCCATCTAAGATTTCCTCCACCCATAAACCTGACCGATATATGTAAGTGACATTTTCTTGAGTGAGACGAAAAAAAAAATGTATTAATTTTATATAATGAAGCACGTTTGTCCGATATTCCCACAGTACTAAAACATCTTTCATAAACGTGATACTCGTCAAGAAAACTGGGTGTGAAAACTGCCTTGATCGTGTATTGAATGGTGCTAATATATACTGTTCACACTGCGGGTCTGGATTGGTAGTAGCTCCTGATATTGACCTTTTGGAATCGTTTGATGCCCACATAACCTGTGAAGCAAAATAACCAGACTTCTATACAGTGCGCATTTACACAGGTCAAATTACATGCTAATGGTGAGTTTTAGCCCAGAATAGCTTGTCGGGGGTACAGAAGGTACTTATGAGCAATAATCAAATGGCGATAGAGTGTCGTTAATCCAGATTATAGTGTATAATCGTGCCCTGCGGCTGAATTCTCACAGTCCCGATAGTAAGTCACATCTGGTTAAATAGCTGCCCCTGGGGCAAGGCTCTTGGTTAGCCGTGGATTTGGCGGGCTAAGCCCATGATCATCTGCGCTTGCTTTCCGCGGGCATAGTTTCGAAGGCTTGCGGAACATGGGCGGGCCTGAATCAGAGTGATCAGACGGAATTTGGACAGTGCTCTCTCATTTATTTATTTAGCCCATTGCGCTTAATTCAAAGGACTCCGTTTCCTGACATTGTGGTGAATTCGTCCATAAATATACAGTGAAAAGGGCTGGTAATTATGACACCAGTGACTTCGTCTGTATATCTGCAGTAGCCAGGGGTGTCAGATAAACATATAGGGGAAACTATCAGTGCGTGTATATACGGCGTAAACTGGCATAACTCTGCACCTTTAATTTCATGTAAGCTATTTCATATAATACATTTATTTTACTGGAAAGCTGCATACACGAGAGTGAGCAATCTTATACAGAGTGATCGTTCGGGGCCCGCTTGCAGAAGCCCTGTTAACATTACGAGTACGTAACTACCATGACAACCATGCAACACTGTAGGCATTGTGTCGCCATGGACTTTACATGCTCGTAATGTTAAGACGGCTTCGTGCCAAGCGGGCCTTGGCCGAAGTGGTTATATGGCATGTGGCGTATTCATTTATTCATTCGATGTGGGACTTTTTCACTGATATAACGTTATATTTTATGGATCAAATAAAAAACGAATTAAACCAACAAGTCTTCAGCACCAGAATAGTAACGAATTAAACCAACAAGTCTTCAGCACCAGAATAGTAACGAATTAAACCAACAAGTCTTCAGCACCAGAATAGTAACGAATTAAACCAACAGGTCTTCAGCGCCAGAATAGTAACGAAGACGAATACGTTGATCAGCATTAATAAAGCCCCTATTGACAAATATGAAGATTGACATAGATGAAAACGGGGATAATTGATAGTAAGGCCATGTTTGATGTTAGTATGCACGATGATCATGAAAACAGGACTGAAGTAGCCAGTTATTAATGTAGACACATAGGGACGGTGAACCCTTTATTGATGAAATGTCCATACATTGAATGTTTGTTGACGATGTATTTGTTGATGAAGCTTGTCTTGATATGTCCTGCGTTGACCAAGCGGTTGTTGGTCATCCCAATATTTGTAGTGTCGGTATCGACACTAAGGGACGTAGATTTCTGGATCGTTCCAAAGCCAGTGCGGCGAAAAGCACACAGGTGGCCAAAATGAAGCCCGATGTATTTGTATATGACTATCTGGATTCTGGCTGTATACAACCAGACTAAGTTTGATCACCTGTAATCAAAGTCACGTCAGAGATCTACATCCAGATTTACCTGCCCAGTATCAGTCGACCTTGATGGACTGCTGCTGATCTTGATTAAACAGGCATATTGCGGCGCATTAAATCTCGGCTCGTACGCTTCATCTCGCAAAGGTAAATATATATATGGATGTAATATACATGTATGCGAACAGATTTAGAAGGCATTGGAGAAAATACCTGTCAGTCCAGATATGACAAATTACGTCTCTACATGATATATGTCGCAGAGAAAATTGGAGAGCTGTCAGCGGTGACCTAGAAAATCTGGTCCAGGTTATTACGACCATCGCAGTATGTTTCTGTTTTTGTCTTTTTCTTCAGTGTCTTTGTTTGCCTTGTATTTTGTAATGAACCGCATTTTATGCAATTATCTCGTTGAAACATCAGAAATGAGTAACGAGCTGTAAAGAAACAAACAGAGGAATGCGGGGCTGCGCGATGTACTAATTTTACTTTTGAACGACGAAGTTGTAACTATAAAGCAATGTACGTGTCACTTCCACTCGGTTAACTATGTACGGAAAGACAGTATAGTTGTTCAGACCTCTATGGGTGGCTGAACAACATTAATAAGAAGTATGCGCTCATATCCTTAACAGAGAAAAAAAAAGAATCAGCCTGTATAGTCATTAAGTCACCTGTCATACTGAAAACAACACGACTTTCATCTGTTTGCGCTGTGTAGAGATGTTGATGACTATCAACTTTAACGTCAAACTGTTTCAAGTATATGAGAAAAGCAACCGCATTGAAGCATGCATCAGTTCTTATGCTTAGCTACCTCAAGGGGCTGTATAAGCGTAGAAGTACATATATGTCCCAGAATGCCCATAGTTCATATGTGCCTTACATGGCTTGTAGCTATAGGTCAAAATAACGGGCCTCATTGCACCTGGAGGCCTACGTACCTTCTGTTGTATTCCGATGTGAAACTTGCATCATAAGTGTGTTCCCATAGGACCTATACATAAATATGTTTCATTATAAAACACGTCGATATCCTTGTCCATCAAATGGTAACAGTTCTTGGGTGTGCAAGTACGGATGGCAACTCGTGCATATGCCGCATTGCTTACAGCATGATTGTATATGCATTATATCTCCTTCACTTTGTTTGTTTTCTGGCGTGGATTTACCTCGCATGCTCCTCCGGTGCGTATTTCCTTCTATTTCTTCTACCCATTGTCAGGTCTTCGAATGTTTCATTTGGTCTTTGGTTAGTTCCTTTCGAGTGTTACCAATGTTTCCTTAGAACTTTCTCAGTTTTTTTTTTCAGATGTTGGCAGGGTTTTCTAGGGACGTTTTCAGGTATCCTTTGGGTGTTGCTGGAGTTTCTGGTGGACCTCGTAAGCTCTCCTTCAGATGTTTCCAAGGATGTTTTGTTGACATTTTGGACGTTTGTGTGTCTAGCCAAGGTTTTCTTTGGACATTGTCAGGTCTCCTACAGATGATGTCAGGGTTTCTTGTGGACATTGCCAAGCCTCCTACGGATGTTATCGGGGTTTCTTGTGGCCATTGTCAGACCACCTACGGATGTTGTCAGGGTTTCTTGTGGACATTGTTATGTCTCTTTTAGATGTTGTCAGGGTTTCTTGTAGTCCTGTGGCGGGCGTCCTTCCGTCGCCACCAGACATATCTCTGTACATTGTAAGGCCTCCTTCGGGTATTACCTGGGTTTCCTCTGGACCTCTGTTACATTTTAAGGCAAAGAATAAGTGTCGCTACAGAAATGAATAATAGTGCCAACGTATACGATCAAACTTATAAATTCCTCTTAAGCTTAAGACGGCTTTGTGATTTGGGGCTTGGTCTTGGAAGCATTTTCTCCGCACCACAATAACCTTGGTTACACCCACCTTAACCTATTTCAACATGCTAATAATTTGTCTTCAACATATGTTGTGATAGCGGCCTGAAAACCGTGGATAGGCAGTACTTGAACAACATTCCCATATTATATATTGTCAGAAACATCGTCTCCATGTTACTTTCTTTGTTTTCATTCTTTATTTCCTTTAGTTACACCCATGTTCGCCTAGTTCAGTGTTCTAATCTTTCATCATTAACATCTTTCATGACATCGGTGTGACAGTCGCGGATTGTCTACACACGAATCGGACGCTTCGACGGCCGAAACAAATACGTGGAAGTCTAAATTGTAGTAAACACACATGGTTTTCTGATATAATGCTGCAGTGCTTGTGCACTACCCAAGTGCTTTACGAGCACCAATGCGCCGAAAGGCGTTTCGCACTGCAGGAATCAACAAAGCAGCACGCAGTTCAAGAACGTTGTTGTTGAAGGTGGAATTTCAAATTTTTTCGGGGCCTTACTTACACACGACTTAGAGTATTTCTGAAATACATTATCACGTTGCGCACTGTGCCGCACATCGCTTGCATTTATGCCTTTTTTTTCCACCTCACTTCAGCTTAGCATACATTTTGACCTGTTTGAAGCACACTTCTTTGTAGCAGAATTTTAAATTTCTTTGCCCAGAGGAGAAGTTCATGGTTTGGTGCAGGGACCGCCTACGCTTTTCATACACAAACGTCCGATGAGCACAAAAGAGCTCTTTATGCGCACATACAGGGATATTGGGGTCACTGCCGATAGAGTGTCCTTTCTTCAGCATACTCCGACATTTTTGTTGAATTCAAGTACTTTTCCAGTAGTTTTCCTCAAATCCCAATACGTATATTATCTGGGATTTGACACTACCACAGACTGGGCAGGGCCTGTATATGCCATTATGTACTGTGTAGCCAGTTAGCACCCTAACTCTTGCACTGATATGTAGTTCCCTAGCTTTTCTGCTGAAATCATGACACTAACCCGTATTGTGCAACTCCCTGTCTCCCTATTTATGTCATTTGGTATTTGTCCATACAATATACCTACATGTAAAGGTATGAAAAGAATATGTTTACTTCTAGCCCACCTGATATTGAACCTTCTCTGCGCTTTTCAGTTGATGCTATAGAGGTACACCGTTCACACGTCAATCATATCTTGTTGACTAAATGTGGTGGAGTGATATTTCTAAAAGAATGTCAGGAAAAACTTGGGAGCTCGCGGCTAAGTCCTCTCAGTGTTACGTGCACTTAACTTCCATGGTAGTCATGTAGCACAGTAGGCGTTACGTCATCATAACATTTACATACTCCTGACGTTGCCATAATGCTAATTATAAACATAGGGATATTCGTTGGATACCACATAAGCTTTAGTGGATTTTCTATGGAAGAAAAAATGGAGCGGAACTACTTCGTAAAATTTTACAGAAACTCGCGGGCTTTAGATCATAGAATTAATGCCAGAGGACATTTTATCTTAATCTATATCGCGTATTCATCTGAAGCTACCATGTTTAGTATTCTTCAGTATAACGCTAAGCTTGGAAATGTTCCAAACAAGTTTGGACGTGTGGTTTCCTCCTTAATAAGTTTGTCTAATTGAGTGTACCCATTACAATAACAAGTGTTGTCATTGTGCAAGGTCCATTGTGGGCTCATTCTAAACTTAATCAAGTCTCATTATCTGCCACCTAAATGAATATTTATTATATATAGGTGATAAGATTTCATTAAAGACATGTAGTTCCATATCGATTGCATGCACCGTATCGCACAGTATCGGCTGCCATCAGTTTATATATTACACCTAAAACGTGTTCAGATTTTATAAATAAACGACCATGAGCGCTCGGAAAGACATTACTAGTGCATGATGTGGATGGTGAGATTGGTTCAAAGTTTGTAGACATGGCCATTGCACGCTGCATTTATTACAGCACCATAGTAAAATGAGGCTCAATTAGGCTAAAAGATCTCACGCAAGATATGTGGGAAAAAGTGGGATCTAGAACTACTTTTAGCGACTTTACTTTTGCTTTTCTTTTTCACTTGTTTTTTACTTGTCCAACAAACGCAATTTATCCACGAAGAAGGCCATAAATTTTATTCTCAGTTCCTCCATTTACCCTACATATCAGTGGTATGTGGCATATGATATATCAGGCTTTGTACCTCGGTTTTTACCATACCTGTTACATTTTTAAGTATTTAGGGCTATTTGAAATACCAACAGTGGTCACGCTCTAATTTGAAGACAATTAATCAAGGTGAGGTAAAATAATTACCTCGGAGACTATATTTCTTTAATTATTTGCCGTAGTTTCAATTCGGGACAATTGTGTTCTGATTGGAGCATGAGGCCAAGTCACTCTTCACATTAGGGTCCTGGATCATGACGTTGTTTTGCTAGCCCCAGAAAAATACAGAGGAGATATTTTCTCTCACAAGTCCTGCAGCAGACAAGGTTCCAACTCCAACATTTTTCTGTCGGGATAAATGTTTGTTATTCTTGTTCGTTGACTGAAGGCCTGAGACCGAGGCCCTGACAAACGTCACGTCTCGGAGAGAGAACCGCATGTCCATACCACACCGAGTTAAGCATCTAGACCACCTCAGTATTATGATTGTAATACAGACAAATCTCCATAGCTTTCCTTGCCAGGTGTTCAAACGTTTGTTGTCGTGTCGAACTATAACTGCGCTGTTTGTAATATGTTTATATTCCACATCTCCTGTTAATGACAGTACGACAATGGCGTGCCTTATCAGAGAGGTCATTCATGGAGCTAATTATAAGGCCTGTGGGCCCCCCTTACTATCTCACGACTGTTCCGGATACACTCCACACGTTTTTATAATGCAAAATATATCTTAGCTGTAAAACAGTACACCAAAATATTTTGATGAAGTTCTGCGTGTCATATGATTTACAAAACGACTTGATTTATATGAGCTTCCTGCGCAACTCCAATGCCAGACTCTTATCTAAATTCGAATCAAATACCTTCAAACTCTGCATTCATCTGCCTGTTTAACTATGGGCTCTATAATAAGAATTAACAATGTTTTTAATATTATTAATGTACATTTGCCGTGTCACCATCTAGCGTATTTTCTCTAGGACGTCGCTGTTTCAGACAGCTAGCATTTGATTATGCAGTGAGGTCACGCGTTCAAATCCTAATTCGTCAGAACGATGTTTATACAGATCCAATTAAGCTCAGAGTTATTAGACTATTTTCATCCCTAAGCATTTTTGTAAGGGGAATGAATTAAGAAAATAAAGTTTAACATCGGTGCTCTCCTGTATTTCGACCTGACAGGAAATTTTAAAACCATGCTGTCCTTCTCCCCGCCATGACAAAGCCCCTTTGTCATCAGTTAACCTACCTTGTGATTGATAGATTTTGAGAGGACGCTCAAACCATAAATCACATCAATTCCCTTACACGTTCTTGCGTTCATGTATGAGTGTCATCCTTGTAAACTATTTGTGACCTGTGTGACATCGACCAACACATATATACCGATGAGCTGCTGTAATGCGTGTAATAAACCGGCGTGATTTTCACGGCCTCCCGACGAAGAGGTGAAAATATTTGATTACAGAAGGTGTGGTGGAACCAGATAGCGAAGAAGAGCTACACGCTTAGTAAAGAATGTGTTATTTGAAACTTTAAAGATATTAAATTCACCATTTCGACAATGGAGAAGACAAATCATTTATGGAATTTTAGGTTAACACTTTCTATAACACTATAAGGTGTTGTAATCCAACTCTGTATGTTATTTCAAATTAACACTTCTAGCCTTAGTCGGATGTTCAAATCTCTTGTTAATTAACATCATGTTATAACTTTGAAGACTCATTACGCAATGCAGCAGTTTATAATGTTAGCACTCACATTTTGAAAAATTGAAGATGGTATCTCATTTAACCACAAACAGAATGTTGACAATTTAACATCTGCGTTTAAAGAGAGTGAATGAATATTTTGACCAAAAAATCGTGGTCCCTTTTCTTTCAAATACAAGTATGCCGGATATCTGTACCACTCTGTTTGTACCCTTGGCCTACATGTATGCCGGATATCTGTACCACTCTGTTTGTACCCTTGGCCTACATGTATGCCGGATATCTGTACCACTCTGTTTGTACCCTTGGCCTACATGTATGCCGGATATCTGTACCACTCTGTTTGTACCCTTGGCCTACATGTATGCCGGATATCTGTACCACTCTGTTTGTACCCTTGGCCTACATGTAGTACTGGATCATGGTCCTGTTGCATGAAGCCTTCGAAGAGTTAAGTGCCTGTAACCATGAGAAGGCCCTGTCTTTACTACTGGTTGCTATGGTAATTAGGTGCCCGTACTGGTCACTGTGTTAATCATAGGTGCAGAACAAATGTGGTTTATATACCAGATGTAACTCTGGGATATCGTTCTATAACTTTAACGTCCTCTCACTTCCTGCCCGCTAACAGCTACCTCGTCGAGGGGAAGGTCAGAGGATGGTGTTAGAAGACTGTGTTATTTGTTCCACCCATCCGCGGGTGCCTGGACTGTCTCTAACCCTAATTTCGCCACAATGAACCAGCGCCTTAATCTTTAATTTTGATAACCGCCCTGATATTTGTCAGGATAAGGCCAAACCGCTGCGCACCAGGATGCGCTGGTATAGCCAGCAAGCGAGTCCAGAACGAGATAACATCTGTCACACATACCCGCCATGAATTATTAAATTTTAATTAACCTGGAAGAGAAACAGGTACTGCTTACCGCGGGCGATTTCAAAAGCTGGCGTTCATTCGGTGTGAAGTAGCCCCATGATCTCTCTGCCCTACCCTCCCACTTTCGCAACTGATCTGTGTAACTTTGGCAGTTATCAAGAGATTGGTGCTTGTTGTGATGAAATTGCACATCGTTAGTAAAACTATCTGCAGCAGAATTTTAAAACGGTTGTCTCATCCGTTTTTCACTAGATCTTAAATATGCACACGTGCGTATATTTTGTCTTCATGTTTCAAAGACACCGTACTTTTGTGCAATTGCATGTACCGGAAGTAACGATGTATTGCTTATTTCACGAGCATGCGTAGCGTTTCGCATACGTAACTACCATGACAACCAACAGTGTTACATCGCAATGGTAGCCATGAGCTCGTAACACTATTAAGCGGGCTTAATCCGGGCTCAAGACCTCGATATCATTTACAACAGATTACAACCCGCCCCCAATACTCACACACCTTAATACACTGCATTTCTTCACCACACTTTTTCCATGCCAACCGAAAAAGCAACAAACCATTTTTGCTCTTTAAGCAATAAATATATACAAAGAATTTATAACATAAAAGTAGGCGTTTTGAAGATGCGTTAAATAAAATCTCTACCATAAACTCAGTCACAGTTGGAACTATATCTTATTCGTCTTTAATTCAACAGGTGAAGAAAAGGCAGCAGATTTTTGACGCTCAGAAGAAGTTGGAAGAACAGTTAAGAAAGGAAGAAGATGAATTGTACAGGACCTTTAAAGCCAACCGAAAGGAAGAGGCCAAGAAGCTGTCCGCCGAAATCGACCAGGAATGGGAAACCAGACTACAAGAGCTTACAGAGAAGTTTGATCGAGAATTTGAGAAAAAGAACAACAGAAAACTTGACAAAAAGGTATGTACTTCTTAGAACGTATCCCCAGTTATTTCATGTGATATTCTACGACCTCACAGTATATTCTCACATGTATAGCAGACCACATTGTTTAATCTATTATTAAGTAGTTTGACAGCTTATGAGAATGTGGAATTTTATATTCTGAGAATGTGTTTAGATTTTGTTCTATAGAAAATATAACTGAACAGTATCATTCAGCTCACTAGAAATTTTCTGGTGTTCTACAACAGAAATAAAATTGTGCCCTCATATTCAAACAGTAGTCATGTCCGTTTTCTGGCATACATCTTAAGCATTTAACTGCAAAAATGAAACCTTGACTTCTTGATTCGTTCGTAACAGTTTCCTTCAAACACATAGTTGGCGGTTTTGTATTGCACAGGCAATGACGATGCAGTTTGAGAGCCAAAAGAAAGACCTGGAAACAACGATGACCCTTAAACGAGAAAAGAAGAAACAAAACATGACCCTTCGGCTGCGGGAAAAAGAACAGAGCATGACTTCATCACTGGTGAAAAAGCAAAGCGAACAGATGTTGAGTCTTATTGCCCAGAAAAAGAGAGAGTTGAAAGAGGAATTGAAGAAGGAAATCGAGAAACAACAGGTAGGTCGCTGGACACTTCCTCTTTGTAGGCGATACAATGACTAATAGCTGCATCAGGATAACAAATGTTTCCCAGTCCACCAAACTGACCGCCATGGAACAAGTGAAAACTTCATGAATATGGTGTTAAACAACGATCAAGTAAATAAATGAACAAATAAATATATGTAGTGCGTCACTTACGAATGTACTTTAACATTACGGGACACATGGCCAAAAGATTAACCCGAACCACAGGCTCTGATGTATTCCATTAGAGAACAGTTGCCAACCACTAACAGAAGGTGTTACGTTGCTTCATTGTTGGTTAACTACTCGCTTATATGGTGGGCAACGATTTGTTTTATAGGTGGTTAGCGATTTGATTGCATGGTGGTCAGCGATTTGCTTGATTTTTGATCAATGATTTGTTTGATTGGTGGTCAACAATTTGCTTTATTAGTATTGCATTTATAGGTGGTTAGCGATTTGATTGCATGCTGGTCAGCGATTTGCTTGATTTTTGATCAATGATTTGTTTGATTGGTGGTCAACAATTTGCTTGATTAGTGTTGCATTATTGGTGCTTAACGATTGACTGAATTGATGGTAAACGGCGTATTCGAGAAGGTTCACTTATAAGACACTATTACAGGCTTCTGACTGGCCATCATCCGGATTGTCCGGAGTAAACCACCTCCCTTCGGCAGGTAACTGATAACCTATGAAAGTTGGAACTAAAGTTGTCAGAGCCGGATTCGACCTTCCACCTCATCAACGAGAAGTCGATCGACTGCTTTATGTTTGATGAGGTGGCCGATCGCGGACAGCCTCATGAAAAAGATATGCGCTCAGATATGTGACCCAGATATGAGCTCAGATATGTGATCAGATATGTGCTCACAGGTTCGCTGGCTTCCACAAATTCCTTTCTAGAAGAAACCGTCTCTTCCACAGGCGGTGAATTTATTTATCCTGGCTTAAGAACTGTTAACCCTAATATCCGACTCAGTTTATGCTTGCGATTCCAGTATTAGCGACAGGGCTGCATGGAAATCCTAAGTAGCACTCCCATTTCTCTCTCATTCATGGACTTACCATAACACTAACCGGCCTAGCTCGGGAATGGTCACGTGGCCACATATAATACAGTAAACAGTACTGCTGGGTGTTATGTAGGTCCTGAGAGATATGCCGGCATGCTCCGCCTTACAAGAAAACCGGTTCGCGTCTCGTTTTTCTGCTTTTACAATAACCCCTTTGTTGGTGATTAGTTGTTTTCTGTCCGATAAAAGTGTCAGAAATGCTGAAGTGGATGGACATATCAGCGAGCCGTGCCTGCTATCTAGCGTCGAGACTAATGGGTCATAGTGCCACTTGCATGGGCAGCCCGGCTCAGGCCGCTAAATTTAGCCCAGCACATTGTCCCCTCTCCCCAACAAAACAACGACTTCATCCAAATTTGGTCTCAAACAACAGTTTTTGTTGTTAGCACTCTATCAGCGAGGAGAAAATATTGAATCGAGGCTGGTTGTTTACACCCTCTTACCCAGAATAAGTCCGAAATATTCAATGAGGCTCTACAGGAACCCCCTTCTCCAACACAGCTCCATAAGTTTCCGTTTATTCATGCAAATGGACGATCGCTCATAAATGTATAAACAGCACCCAAAAATAAGACATAAATATATTTAAGAAACTTACCAGACGTAAGCTAAAATGCCCTGTGGAATAATAATCAAGCCGGGCAGAAGTTAGGAGAAGTCTGTTATGGCACGCAAGAATGTCATTGTTTGGAATGTCATTGCTTGTACAGACAGCCAGAACAAAATGGAGTAATCAGGCACAACAAAAGAGTAATTACTGTCACCACTGAATGATCGTGGTGATAAATTTTCACAATTATTGACTTTATTTGTTCATTTGAAACTTAGATTTGACCTTCTTATGACAGGATGATTTCTCATTGTTTTCACATCTGAAAGACTTGGGGCGGAATAAGATGATGGTAATTAGAGATGATTGCTAGGCGACCAAGTCGAGCTTGACTTTACTGGCAAATTGATTGCACTAGAGAGGGGTGAAAGAAGTCGGATGGGGGAGGCTGGTAAGAAAAAGGAATGTACAGGAAGGGAGCTAGGGAATAAAGAAGTGGTGCACGCTCTCTCTCTTCATTGTCCACGTGACAGATCACCCAGCGTATGCCTGTTGTTCCATGGTCAGTGATCCTAAACCATTGTCCTCATCCGGTTTCCTAGAGGATAGTATGTCAACATTTAGACTGGTATCGTCGCTGATTTCTTTGTCGATGCTTTTTTTTTATTTATGTGTTTCAATACAAGCCAAAGAACAGTACGATGAACATTCCGCCAAAACATGTCACAGTGACATTTTCGGTGTATTTGAGCTTGTCTCAGTATGACAGCGATTGTATTTCACGGCGTCATTGCGCGCTTTATATACAGTGAAGAAACAAGGGCACAGGAAACCATATGTGTCTATTATATTTAGCTTTGCACAGTTTAAGTTGTCTCTTTCTGTTTGCAAACACAGGTACAATTTGACGTCGTCTTTTGATATCAGGAATGCGGCGATCGATGAATACATGGAATTTTTCTGTTCACATAGGCGACTTTCTCGCACTTTAGACGTTTTCTCATAGGGATCACGTGACTGTCACACATGATGTCACTGGCGCAAGCTCTGATTTTTCGGTGATGTAAATCTTAGCAATGAAGACAGGCGCATGCTCACACAGATACGCAACAATGTCTCCCATGATCCTTGTCCCTAAGAAATGTCTGGATAGTCAATGGGTGAGGGAGATGGGATATTGTTAGGTATCTAGCAAATATCAACGCGCCGAGTGATTAGGCCTCAAGCAAAGTGACTCCCATCGGATGCTCAAAACAATAAAGCTTATCAGTAATTAAGAGCATCACCTGAAGAAACGTATATCCAGGTACATGGGATGGTATAATTAACAGGGCGACTTCAGGTGTTGTTTGGAGCCACGCTCTTTACTAAAACCTGAGAACTCAGAAGCAGTTTTGGCCCGCAGGCTAGATTTTAATGAGAAAACATACTTCAGCAAACTGAAGATTGATTTGGTGTTGGCGAAAGATCCGATAGGGGACATTGCTAATTGGACCGTCTGTTCAGCAAATTGAGCAAGTCAGGTAGAAACAAGCGCAAAAAGACTTTTAATATACCGGTATGCATGGTTTATACAGTGTTGACGAATTTCACAATAAAGCGTTGACGGCAGTGCATATTTTCTGGTTGACTTGACCGGCAGAATAAGATACAAAAAAAAAGAGAAAAACAAAACATTCACTCGTCTTGTATTTAAATACTTTAACGTTACTCTCACTTTTCACAAATGGGTTCACAAATTTAGTTGGGGGGCTGAAAATCAGTTAGCCTTTTAAATCATGGAAGATCAAACCATTCTGCACGCCTGATAATTACAGATGCACTGGATTGACATTTGCCTGATCAACCAGACTGGTTTCTGGTGGGAACTCCGGTGCCTTCCAGCAATAAATCTGATTGCTGTCTTATACTTGGAAAGTTCTTTACTATAAGTTTAAACACAAATCAAATAAAAACATGACTTCAGTCAATATAGATCAAATCATATTCTGCACAACTTGTGTTCAGATGTCGATAGTCATATAAGCTATTGCGCAGGATTTATGTTTGGATCAACGAATGCATGGATGAATAAATGATTATGGCTTAACGCCCCTTCAGCAATACGGCAGCCAAGGTGGAGTGATAACATGCTTACACCAGGAAACACTAAGTGGTTCTGGGTGCGATATAACACACAATATCAAACAAAGATACGCAGACGTCTCAAGCAGATACAGCCTCAAACGTCACCCAGGGAAAATTCGAAAGTCGTGTTCATGTTTTCGAAATATATTATCTAGAAATGTTCGAAAGATCTACGGTACAGGTGATGGTCTGCCTTGTAGAGAAAACAGAATCTGGACGAATTAATGTACCATTTCAGAGCACAATTTATTATTTAATAACATGTATAAAAATGACTTTCCTGTACAGGCAATGGAGCTTGCTGCTGCGGACAAAAGCACAGAGACCCCTCACCTGAATGGCGGGGCCGGGGTAGAAGTTCTGCCAGAAGATATTACTTTGGACGAGGCACTGGACACCCTGATCTCCCCGGCCACCAGCGACCCTCCTAAACCCTACCCCCCAAAGTTCCGCAAGAAACAACTCTACTCCGACGTTAGCGTCTTTGACGATATTGATGACATGGTCATTAAGGTAAGTTTATACCGCGGTAGAAAAATGCCATCGTGATTGTCATGAAGATATGTGTGATTAAAGTATAAAGAGTCACCGATACTGTCGTTTGAGTATGTATGCTTGGATTCAGAATGCCACTGATATTGCCATTCAAGTGTATGTACCGCAGTAGGTAAGGCCACCTATATTATTACTAAAAGAGGTGTACCGCGCTACAAAACGTCCTCGAGATTGTCATCAAAGTACACATGTATATACACCACCTTAGAAAAAGTCACCTATGTTGTCAGACTTTGTCGCATTGATCTGCTAATTTATAAAGTTCTTAACGTCACTTAGGTGGTAGTCCAAGTAGATATATTATATTTAACTGAATAGGGCCTATTGATGTAGAAAAGTGTAAGACAATGTAGGCCTACTTCCGATGTGGCTATAAGCCCCACTCACGTTACATGTCTTGCTTTCCGAAGGACCTGTAAGGTATAAATGTGGATTTTGACGTGACATTGAATTAGACGAGGAGAATTGTTGGATTAAACACTGTTTTAAAGCTGGTATAGTAATCTTATTTAACCTCATGAGATTAATGGCGTCGTTTGTTACCAGGTGGCGCAAAATGATCAGCTGACCTATACCGATCTTGTCCGACAACTGACGGAAACACTCGTCAGCGACTTGGAGAAGGCTCGGTTTGTATTTATACAGATGGCCTTGTTGTTGTTGGGAAATTACCTGCATGCTCTCTCCATTGTGCAATGAGAACGTATCGACGTTATTTTTGTTTCGTCTGTTTTTATAATTCGTCGTTCTTATGTGCTGCCTGAAACCAATGTGTGCAACTCCAGGTTATCTCTTTGTCTCCTTTTTTTTGTTTTAGAAATTGTTTTATATACATGTAGCTATTGTGATCTGTCCTTTTGGTGCTGTTGTTTTCATGAGTAAATCTCACCTTGTGTAGAGGCTTTGTTATGAACATGTCACGCCTCTCTACATGCGTACATTATTATGTCACGTGCCCTTTGACAGAGCCATCTATCGGTGGATTACCGTAAAAGACTTGAACGTGATGGAATTCGATGACGTCGTGGATGCTGACACGCCCATGGGGCTCCTTAGGGGGATCAAATACGGCACAGAAACATACCACACCCTCTTCATGAGGCTTTGCAGGTAAGGTCGTGACACAGTGGTGAGGACGTGACACTGTCACGGTGACAAAAGTGCGACATTATAAGGAAGGGAAATGAATTCAAACCGTTTCTTGGTTTAAAAAACTTGACCCTGTGGTAAAAGCATGACATTGTTGTGAAAGCAGACGAATTCAAATGGTGTCCGCAGTTTGTAGACAACGGCCCTGTTATAAATTGGGATTGAAAGGATAAAGCATGCCACTATATCTGTGTTATATTTGTCAGTGAAATGTGTGAATGGCATGTTCTCGTGAAAATGGCTATATCTAAAGAAAATTTTTGTTCGACAGTGCTGTTTTATGGGACAATTGATGATGTGGCGCACACGTATTGCAAGAGAACTATAGCCCGCCCCGCTTTTAGCCTCGAGTCAGCATTACGCTGGAAAAGTTGTCTTCCAACTTCAGCGATGTATACTCATTGCACTCACGTCATGCAGTCTGTATTTCACGCATGACCTGGCCTGTGTCATTATTATGCATGTTTCTTTAAAACGGCATAGTACAGACAGCATAGACGTTTTATCAGATTGCCTGTTACTGTGCAATCAGTGTGAGTTATGTATTTGTATACATTCTCCATGGTTTATACCCGATAGCTTATTCACATTCTCTGTGCATGTGAATGCTAAAGCTAAAGGGATAATTCTGTACGCTTCTTTTTTAGTTACCCGGTATAGCCTATATATTTACGTACATGCACAAACACGTAACAAATTGCGAAAAACGGTGGCTGAGGCGGCTAGTGCGCTAACCCAGCGCAGTGACACAGGAACCTCCCACCAATGTGGTCACCATGAGTTCAAGTCCAGCTCAAGCTGGCTTCACCATCGGGAAGTGGGCCGTAAGTGGGAAGGTCTGCCAGCAACCTGTGGGTTTCCTCCGGGTGCTGCCAGTTTTCCTGCCATGATATATTCTGGTCGCCAGCGTTTAAGTGAAATATTGTTGAGTTCTTAGTAAAACACCAATCAAATAAATAAAATTGCTACGTCGTTTGTGCACCTGCTATTTTTTAAAAGGCGGAGGCGGTCATATTCTTCTGTATCTATCATAAACTTACCAATATCCATTTTGAATCGAGGGTATCACAGATTGGCAAATAGATCGGTCCTCTACAAGGGTTCAGACGCCAATGTTACATTCCTTCAAACATAATAATGTTCAGAAAAACTGAGCAGTCTGCAAATCGGTAAAGCAGAAATCCCATTAGCCTGTTACCAATAAAAAAAAATTCGAAGGATAACCATGAGTGGCATTTTTAGGTAGATCATCTCTAACACGAGACTGGTGTGCAGATGTCAAACTTACAGTAGTGACGTGGACTTTTCACCCTCTTGATTTTCGCCAGTGTTTGAACTAATAGGCCAAACTATGAAAACACACCCGACATTGAATCCCAAGGCCTGTTGTGTAAATGATACCCTCTGAGGGGTCGAGAATTGCACAGATAAAAAAATAATGAAAACCTTCCCAAATTTAGTGGTAAACACAGCTGGGACAGCATGGACATTTGTCCCCCAAAACCTCCCCCACTCAGATAAATGAACAGTTGACTACTTATTATAGAACTTATAAATTCCAGTGTATTAAACCCATATGCCATAGGCCTGAGTATATAATGTGCCAATAATGTGCCAAAAATGGGATTGACTTTCCGCGCCATGATCACGAAACATAGGAAGACGAATTTAGAACTAATGCAGAATTGTATTTGTTTACCCTTGATCTGTTTAGTTACGCTGGACTGCCTTGCATTGAGGTCAAGGGTCACTCCAAGAGCGTGGGTTATGAGCCAGGCATGAAGATCCACCCAGATACCTTCCAGAACACCTGGAATGCTGTGCTGGTGGACGGAGACTGGAGGCTGGTGCAGTGCAACTGGGGAGCCAGGTAATTGCCACCAGGATAAATTTGTCTGGGACATTTCTATACTTTGAACAACGCATGCGCATGCTCTACACTCGCTTACATTACTACCACCACTAGCAAATTTGGCACAGAAACCTTGAACAACGCCGAAGTCACTGGTGTATCTCCTGTATTGGCCAACTGTCCAGCTCATTGCCTTTGTTAGAAAAAGTGAAAAAATGTCTGCCTTTGACAATACTGTATTGTTTACATGTTATATATTACCAGTTGCCAAATGTCGCACTGTTAAATAATTAAATTAGTTTGGCTTAAATCACTTTGCTACTCTTTTCTTTGTGTTTTTTGTAGACATCTGGTTCTTAATAAAGATAAAGACTCTGAGAAAAGCAAGAAAAAGGACACGATCCGGTATCAGTATGACGAGCACTACTTCCTAACGGACCCGGACGAGTTTATACAAGAGTTCTGGCCTTACGAAGCTGACTGGCAGCTCCTCGAGAAGCCCATCACCCTGGACGAGTTTGAGAAGCTTCCCTTCGTCCGCTCCATTTTTTTCCATCACTGCATGAGGTTCGAGGGTGGCAAGAAGGCCGTCCTAGAGACGAACGAAAAAGGCGGAGTGGACATCACCATACGTATACCAGAAAACCTGGAAGATTCCCTGGTGTTTTATTACCAGTTGAGGTTTGCCGAGAAAGAGAAACGTTCGGACACGAGCTACAAAGGCGCCAGTCTGGAACGCTTCGTTTACCAGACCATGGTAGACAACTGTGTCATGTTCAGCGTTCATGTACCAGTCATAGGAGAATATTTCTTCGAGATTTTTGCCAACAAAATTCAAGATGCCAACAAAATCGGACTGGAACCGAACACGACTGTGACTCCCTTCCGTCTGAAGTGTGCCTGCAAGTTCAAAATTTGCTGCAAGCAACTGACAGGTAAGATGCATCCTCTGCCGAACTGTGCGTCTGGAGAATGGGGCCCAAAGAAAGCCCAGCGTCATTTCAATATCCTACCTTACTACGACAAACCAGCCAACGGTGAAAAGCAAGAGAATTACAACGCAGGGATTGTGAACGCTGAAAACGACTTCGAGTTGAAATTCACCATTCCCAGGCCTCTGCAGTTTGTTGCTAAGCTTCGGATGAACCAAGTCGATGATCACATCTTAGACCCGTTCGTGAACCTGTCAATGCAGAGGGACGTGCTGACCATCTATGTTACTCTCCCCCAGGCTGGTCAGTATGGACTAGACTTATATGCCAGACCCAAGGAATCCACCGACACACACACCCTCTCCCACGCCTGTAAGTACCTGATCAACTGCAGCAAGGTATTGGCGCCCGTGGAGATCCCCAAATCAACGGGACCCTCACTGGCTATGAACAAGGATCGGTGGGGACCAACGGCTCTCTTCGAGAAGTACGGACTTAAGACGCTGTCCCACAAGGAGTCCAAGATAAAAGTTACTGACTCGAATCACGTTTCCGTGGAAATCGGCATGCCGGAACGCGTCACCTTGACATACCAGTTTATCCGAGAGCCGGACGAGGACGATCGCGAGTACGTGTCAATGGTGAAGGAGAACGAAGGCAAAACGGCCAAGTTTCTCGTCAACATGCCCAAGTCGGGCAACTACATGTTGGCCCTGTACGCCCGGCGGGACACGGATGAGGCCAAGACGATGATGAATGTATATAACTACCTGATCCAGTATAATACCGGCCAGCAGAGCAACGGCAACGGTCAAGTTCCCACCAACGGCAAGGAAGGGAAAGAGGGCAAGTCCTTCTTCAAAAAGTTGACCAAGAAGTGATCCAGTCTTGCGAGGCGCAAGTGGTGTTGATTTCACCCGATAAGCTAAAGCCCCGTAGGCTATATACAAATGAATGTTTTCATCGAAGAACATGAAAGTCTAAAAGTATAAAGAAAAAACAGAACCTGCCGCAGCAAAGGTAGACTTCTAACTGATGAAAGATCTGCTGAAGTATCTGCCTACTAAGACCTGAGTGAGAAAATCCTAACGGATTGTTAGGCGACATGTGGGGCATCTGAACAGGATTCAACAGTGATTGTGTTTCTATATACACCTACTTTTTACCTTGTTCAACACATTACAAATGTTTTTGCAAGCTATTGATTTAAAATACAATGGACATAGTGCGTATGTATCGTTTATTTAACCACTGTTAGCCGAGCTGGCACGTTATCTGTGCGGTCCAGGTGGCTTACCTCGTCAAGTTAGACTCCTCGTAAGTGTCCGAGATCATAATGCTGGAGGTCAAGGCACCTTTGGCAGGCTTGTTGAACTTGACGACAAGCGTTCATTTAGAATACTTGGACTGTCAAGTAAGACACCAAAGTCTTTCACTTTCTGATTTTAAATTCTTAAAAGGCGAAAAGAAAGTGATGCCATTCACGTTATACATGAAACGGAATCATACGTTGCTTGGGTACCGTGATCATCCCAGGTTTAAGGATTTTGTGCTGTTTTAGTGATAGAATTTGTGGTATTTGTATGCTCAGTTACTGTATGTGCTCGTTTTTTATTCGTTGGCTTTACTCAAGTAGATTATTTAAAAATTGTTTCTTGTTTTTGAAGTTTAAAGCATAGTTGATCACGAAATCAATTAAAGGTTTTACAGCCAGTATGACGTGATAAGAACGTCAGAACATTCTGCATAAAGTAGAAGTCAAGTGGTCAGGGAATCGTTTACACACAGGTATTTGATATAGTATTCCAACAAATTGTGCCATACACTTTAGTATTCGCATATTTAAGACAAATAGTTGTACAAAATTTTAAGTTATATAGTTTGAATCAACTGTGCTTCCCAAATTATCATCTCTAGTATGAATTTATCCAAATAAAGGAAGTGTAGGAATAAATGTTGATGTATACATCAAATACATTAGTCAGGCTATATAAGGGTTAATCTTTGTGTTAAACATACTAAAATACACTGGGGGCAATTATGTGTAATATTGAGATGTAGATTGTTATGTTATATATTTAACCATCTGCATCAATCAGAAACCTGTAATGTTCATCAAGATTCTCTCATTTAAAATTCTGACATCATTGATCTGAAATATAGTTTGCATTTCATTCTGTAGGTGCAAACTTTACATTTGATTTTTTTTTTTTCTTATTTTTACCGCCATGGTGCCACACGTCTTAATATTGTAGCAAGCTATAAATAAGTAGGCCTGTAAGTTTGTCCACGTTGCTCATTATAAATGAATCAGAGCCAGTTTTATCCTTTGTTACACAGGCGTTTATGTTGTATGGTTTGGAGCCCAGTACATTGTAATATGGCATAAATGTCAACATCCCACCAATCCTATGATAGTATGTGATGAGTCATGTTGATTTACTTACCATCTGCTGACGTCTTTTGTATCCGTGCTTTTTCACAGTTTGTACAGATTTTAGGAAAAGTAAAACTATCTTTGGATAACAATTCTGGTTGCTTTGTTTTTTTTTTTTATTATTATTAATATATGTGTGTTGAACGACATGGACAGTAGTGACACTACTTGGCTTAATTGTTACCGCAAAGTTAAGCAATGACGCATGCTTGTATCAAAAATGCCTCTTGCATGGTCAAAAACAAGAGCGCCATCGCCAGTGAGAGCAAGCAGCAGAAGAAGGTCGTGCCAAAGAGCTGTGCATCGCAATTGGAATCTCCTGCAAAAACACGAGTCGTTTCATTTCCATAATTTAGAACCGAGGAAAGTTGAGTCATAGACGGAAAAGAGGATATGCATAGGCAAGCTGCTACATAGTTCTATACACGTTCATGTAGGCTTTTCTAAATGTCCTTACTCTGTAGGCCTAAAAACTAACCAGCATTACGAGAAACCCATCCGTCTGTTACAGAGATGTCTTGTGAAGGTCCGGCAGCAACCTGTGGCAGATGGTCATGAGTTTCCCCAGGCTCTGCCCGGTTTCCTCCCACCATAATGCAGGCAGGCATCGTATAAATGAAACATCATTGTCAGGCGGAAACCACCGAGCAAATAAATAAATAAATATAAATGATGCCAGAAAGCACTAGCCGACGTATAAGTTGATGTACAACAAATTTTAACCCAGCCAGCCTTGCTGCCAATGGGACAGCCAGCTCAGTTCCTACTCACACAGCTATGAGAAGTGTCAGGCTAACTGCAGCGGTTAAATTCAGCTGCTTTCACCAATACTCATGATGGCCGTCTATTTCGTTAAAATTATTCATTAAGGGTGTAAGGCAAGATTGAACAAAAACACACACACACGTCCTACAGTATTACAATATTAAGTCTACTGGTATTGAAAAACCATAACCATACCAATGAGGGAAGTCTGACAAAAGTGTGAAGGCATTTTTCCTCCTAATGTTACCTGGGACAGGCAAATGCATACAACCTTTTCATATGGGTGCATAGCATGAAGTAAATGTTTTGTCATATATCACCATCATGGGAGGTTGTAGAAATTAGAGTCAGAGGAAGCTGTAAAAACAGAAAATCACAGGAGGCTGTAGGAATTTGGAAGCAAGAGGAGGCACCAGCAATTAGAAATTACAGGAGGCCTAGTAATTACAAAGTCAGAAAAGGCCCTCCATAATAATAGAAAAAAAAAAAATGCTGTGGAATCCTTTGTATTAATCATAGTCTGATGTCCTAGTACTTCTGAAAATGGCCTTGTTATTAAATAGTTAGATCATGTCATAGAAATAAGAACATTCATGCAAGACATAGTAATTAAATGCATTCCCAAACGTGCTAAAGAAGCATGGACTGATCTTTGCTAACTTGAATTTAACTCCAGAAATCCCTGCACAAACCCTTTCATTTCTCTTTAATACTTATTTAACTGTGTATATTTAATAAACTAAATCTCACGGTCGTAATTCCCTACACAGCCAATCTGGAATAAGAAAAAGTTTTATTATTTGCACTGAACCAAACAAATGTAAGCAGAATTTATTTATGGGCAGCTTTATATCTTTACATATAATGCACTACCATTCTGCCAAAATAACCTGTATATTTGTTTACGCATTGTAAAATTAATAGTGTTATTACGAAGGAAAAAAGGGGCATAAACTATTTAGCAGTTAATCAGATCAGGTCCTTCAATCCAATAAAACAAAATCTCTTCACAACAGAGATATCCTGCAAAATTTCAACACAAGAGAGTCTTTGGATTTCAGTGAAAAATTACCATATAGGAACACAGAGGAAAAATAAACCTAAGTAATTAAATGATTGGAAACAAAAGTTAACCATGACAGATCTGCAATGTTGATTTTAATTATATAATACATGAACACACAGCACCATCCATACACCTTACAGAACAAAACAACCCACTCAGACAAAAGTAACCATTTGCTATTACATAGCAGAAAGTCAGCTAGGGCACGTTTTTCAAAGGGAATCCAGGTACCCTTTTCCCAAAATAATCCCGTAGATCAAAGTCAGAGGAGTCTGGATTCCTGATAAGAACCAGTAACATAAAAAATGATCATTAAGAACTGTCTGAAGACTTGGGAATACATCTCACATACAGCTTACGTTTGATCACTTATTTGCCATGAGAAAAAAGAATACAGAAATATGTGAATTTACGATTTGGTAGTCCCATGGATTTGTGTCAGATATGAGGATCTGTTCTGATTCTGCCCAAATCTGACCCCTAATGAGTGCTGTCATCACAACATACCTCACGTACACATGCACTGAAGAGACAATACTAATAATCATAATAAAACCAATTCCGTGTGTGGTAAATCATCAACATCATCACAGTTCACATTCCAGAGGACAGGAAATTTGAGGGGGGAGTGGGAAGGGGGGCTGTCAGTATCACCCATTGTTGCTCTTGTAGTGCAGCTTGTCATATATATACATAGATACACTAAGACTATACAGCTTTCCTTTCACACAGGGGTTCCTCGGTTGGACTCTTCCATTTCGAGTGCGCCAGTTGTCTCCCTTTGTTGTTGACCATCCACATGCGACAGACTATTTGCTTGATTGTCTTCCAAATTAGAAGCTTGGTTATCTATCATATCAGTAGCTTGGATATCTATCAAATTATTGGACTGGCTATCTACCAGATCATTTAATGAACTGATGTCTGGAGGGACAGCGTCTGTCTCTGGTCTTGCACCAGAATCGTCAAACATTTGAGGTCTTTCACAGGAGTCCTCAGATGTCTCAGGGGTTGCATTGGTGTCTGCAGGTGTCTCACACGACTCAGCTCTTTCTCTTCTGTTCTCAGACGTCTGAGGTGCTAAACCAGGTGACTTGGATCTGGCAATGGTGACCTCAGATGTCTGTGGTGTTACATCAGGGTCCCGAGCTGTCTGAGGTGCTACACTGGGGTCTCCTGTTGTCTGAGGTGCTACACTGCAGTCCCCAGTTGTCTGAGGTGCTACACTAGGGTCCTCCGGCACCTCCTCCACATTCTGAGGTATGGCACTAAGTGTCTCTGCCGGCTCCTGAATCCTTCTGCCTGCGTTATCAGCCGTGTTACTCAAGATGAACGGAGGGCGATCCTCAACCCTGATTTCGGCTGTGTTTGACAGAACATTAGCACCGCCAGTTCGGCTGTCAGCCGACCTCGACTGAGTGCTTTCTTGACCAACCACATTGTTCCTGTTGCCACGGAAGTGCAGGACCACATTTCGGATCATCTGACTAGGGCCAGTGAACCTCAGATTCACTCGGCGTAAGTTTGACAGCCCTGCCTCGGCAGGTCGGTTCATGTCATCACGAGCCAGGTTAGCAGGTCCTCTGTTAAAGCGAGGGTTTGGGGTAGACTCTCCTGTTTGGGCTCCTGGCATCGCTTCCTCGTTCTCCTCTTGTTCCTCCCCATCCACATCACCCACACCGTCTCCTCCGTCCTCTCCCACGCCCTGGCCATCAGTGTTACCATGGTTACCACGCTGTGTCTCTACCAGGATTCTCTGTATGCGAGCTTGTTGTAGAATTGCCGGTAGTTCGTAATGATGAAAGAAGAACAGCATGGAGTGCTGCAACAGAAAGAAAATAATACATATAAAAATGTTATAAAATACCTTCAAAAGTGCATGACTCACAAAAAGACTTGAGTGAGTATGTTACACCATCTTCATAGTTGTTTAGAAGTGTCCTTGTTGGTAATATACCACGGCCCTTTTACCTAGCAAGCCTTCAAACCCGCTGTCCAAACAGCAAGATCTGGATGTGAACAGACGACCAGGTAAATCAGGGAAAACTGACTTCAAAGCAGCGACAGCCTTTTCAGATAGCTTTCAACGGTCGTTGTCTTCATGCAACTTCACTGATACCTTGTATTTTCTTGTAAGTGTTAAGGATATCTAGTGCAGCACTTCAGATCACACTCTCAGCAATGGCTATGCATGCTCACCTGTATGAATAGCCAGGACACGAACAGAGCCAGGTTACTGTACTGTCCATTAAACCGATAGTGGTATGCGTAGAATGCAAAGTGGTACATGTAAAAAAATCTGAAAAGAGAATGAAGAATGGCAACAAGAGATGTTATGGTAACAACACATGAAGCTGACAATTTTACATGTTTATCTGTTGATAATTTGAATTTTGTAAAGAAGATAAGATTCACAAGATTCTAACTGAAAAGCTTTTTCAAGAAAACACATTTAATATTATGTTGTGATTGTTGTTTAATGTTATAATGGTGTCTCCTTATTGCTGCTTGGTCTGAATGTTGCCTCACTGTAACACCAGGCCGAAGACACTGGTCAGAGACAATGTTCCACCTGTTTTATCAGTAAGCTATCAACCAGCTGACTTTCAGTATTCGGGCAGGAGCTGATTCCACATTGTGATTTTTTTACTTAAGTTAAAGCTTAAAACTGTAGCCATGTGAAGAGCCTAAAAACACTCGTCAGGTGATCATGGTCTATGAATTGTATACAAAGACTTTATGCTTAAATTTCCAATTTTAAGTTGTGAAGTCCAGAAATAAGCGTTTAAATCAAATTCAACATTCTGATTTGAGTCTAAAACTGGCTTTGTGGAATCGGCTTCCTGAGAGAAACACTTAGACAACCAATATTGAAGTCTTAAACATGACCTCACCACGGGTGATTTCATCTTGGCTCTCCTGTTACACTCTTACTGATCAATAAGACAGAGCTTGCTGCTTACCTAAGCCAGTGTCGCTTGCTGATACTGGTGTGGCAGCAGATGGCGTCATACTGGTCTGCCAGCCACACTATCAGGATGATGTAGAACGCCGTGGTTGTGTCGTGAAAAAACTCCGACATGATTGCCTCCATTCCTGTTCAACACAGTAACATCATAATTGGAACAAAATCCACTGCTGACCCCAAAGACCACCCAAACAGGCCAGTCTTTTCCTTTGATCTTGATAAAAACAATTCAGTGTATTGCTAGTGCATTGCTAATATTCAAATTACATAGCCTTATATTTTGATTTCTTCAAAGTCTTAGCACAGTAAATGACCACATATGCCAACAGCAGCAGGCTATTAAGTGGTAGTTCATAGGCAAACGTTTCTTCTATAACAACAGCTTAATAACAAAATAAACTGTAAGGTGACCAATTACAGAGAATAACTTTGCTGACTGATATAAAAGGATATAATCTGGATTTAAAGAAACCTGAGATATTTCATTCATCAAGTTTTGGACTGGTACTGATCAAAACTGAACAATTAATTTGCCTTTACTTGACTGGTGTTTAAAACCATACTTTAGAATATGACCATGACAGGAATCAGTGGAACTCATCAAAACATGTGTACATTGTTTTACTTTATTTGATTATTTCTTTGCCATAGTTACTTTTTTCTTTCATTTGTATTGTGGCAGCCAGTCTTATGGGTACATGTAGATTATGTATAGTACTAATTTACCAATTTAAGTCAGTTTACTGACATAGACTCTTCCCGGGTCATCCCAGAGTAAAACCACAACAACTCTCCACTCTGACATCACAAAGGTTAGGATCGTAGATGACCTCCTCTTTTCCTGAATGACAGTTCAACACAACTTACCCACAAGTGCCAGGATGACTGTAAGGAGCGGTGCCGCTGGAAAGGCCGCTGTGGCATTCATCTCTAACATCTGCAGCAATTCCACTGAAAAACACACAACCAGCCATACTACACTATCAGTTCTTACGACCTAAAGTCAGTACAGCTCTGTAGTGTGCACATTTTTTTTTTTAAACCATAGGGTGCATTTTTATACACGTATGTAGTGAGTCTTATATAGTCTTACCATAAGATTTTCACAGCAATTAGGTAAATCAACACAAATTAGGCTGGAACATGTGACAAATTTGTAAAGTACCTTTTTCTAGGAATAACGAGCTACTTACCAATGAAAATAAATATTTGATGATGAGAATAGCGCAACAAGGTGGACACAGATACAGTCTACAAACACAACCATCATTTACACAATGTTATACTGCATCTTAAAAATATTTGAAGTGACCATTATTGCAAAACAAAATAGTCTCTGAAATATACTTTTGAGTGGAACTATTTCTTGCACATTTTACAAACAGTCACCTTGACAATAATAAAACTTGTATCATTGCGAGTAATACATATTTTTCATAAAAAACGGAGATACAACAATGTTTTACATGAATGAGAGGCTACATGGAATTCAAATGTTTGATGTTCACACAAGGTATTCGCTACTGACTGCTTTATTCACTACAAAGGTGAAACCTTAAGACACTGAATACCTTGAAGTTAACAAAGCTAAATCAAGACAGTTTCAGTCAATAAATCTCTCTATCAGTACACTGCCAGACACTGTTGTTGGGGGGACACATTTGCCTATGATGTTATAATTGTGAGTGCTGTATGAAGTCAGTTAACTATTGACAATACGCGACATAAATAATACAGGAACAGATACAATGTGACAATGGATGCTAATTGTTAAGCTAAATGAGCTTAACGCCATAGCTTTTAAAATTTTCACATAGCAGTTTCTGAGGGCAAGATGCTAAAAAAATCATAAGGTTTCTCCACTAAGACTAAAAGTGTCTGTAGTCGTGTACAACAACAACCTGGTGAAACATTTAGGTGATGATGAGAGCCGTTCTACTGAATCATGTGATGTTATTAGGGATTAGTGTATTATTCAATGTTCAGGTAACGCACAGGTTGATGTTAACTCTGCTCTGACTACTTACGAAGACCAACATGATGAAGGCAGCCGCCAGATAAGAACTCCTGGCCATCCACATGCTGACAAACCTGTAGTGTTCTCCTGTCACTACATTCCTCACATAACCTGTACCAAAAACAACAACAATGCTTCAATTAATTTTACTGTTAACTGTCTAATCCGTTTAACATGTACTAATATATTTCTGTTATACTCAGTGGTCAGCATTACTGATGGAGGACACCTGGCACAGAACAAGAGAGCAGTGGTCACATGGTTAAAGAAATAATTGCACTGGAATAGAAAACTACGAAACAATTCCAATATCTGACATAATGGATAGATCCACCACATTCTATGTCACCAACACCCCTTATTGTGACAATGTTACTTTTCATTCCATTCCCGATGAATGCAACTGTGACATCATTCCGGCAGAAAGATTGAACATTTGTAACCAACGTGTGGGCAGGGGTTCATAGAAGTCAACTGAATAAAAAACTCAACACATGGTTATATTTATTCAATTTATGCTGTTTTTGGAAAGAAATATTCAAAATTTTACATAAATTCAATTTGAACATCTGAAAAATCCTGGAGCGCGTTACGTCTTATCTCCCTTGTACGCGAAGTTCCATGACCAAGTGGGTTGATTGAGACTTGAGAAGGCTTTTTTTTTTGGCATCGGAGTGATGTGATAAATCAACCATGACGAACAATAAACTTTTTTTGTCTCTCCCAGTCCTCGCAAATAAAAATGACCTACTTCTACTGTTCCAGGTAGTTTGACATTACTGTTGCGGGACTAATCGTGGGTGCAGTTCCTCCTGATGCCAGGTGGCTCTGCTAGCTTCTGCACCTTTCATAGATCTCATAGTTTGCAATTTCATCTGCATTTCATTACTTTTTTGGTTGTGGGAACTTTGACAGAGTTACTCACAGCAGTAATATAAATCTGGGGTTAAAGTTAACAACTAACTGGTCACATATGCGACTAAAATTTTGGTTTCTGGTATCAAAAAATTAAATGTCTCTTTTTAACTGAGTGAACTTCAACAGATGGCTTACACTTTACAGCGGGGTTTTTTGCAACACACGCCGCATTCGCATGTGTAACTGGCGCACTTTTTTACCAACATTTTCAAGCCTTACAAAGCCCTGTGCCAGTCACAAGGGTATATGAATTCTCATCAAGGTTTTTCACTGTGAACTAGATCTACAGTCGTACGAAAGTTCAGTCAGTCATGCTGCCATTAGCGATCGCAGGTGAAACATCAACAACATGTACAAGTCGAGGGAGGTCAAGTCCTGATTTGAGAAAGTCAAGGTGCAGTCAAAGACAAGCATCCTGATTTGAGAAAGTCAAGGTGCAGTCAAAGACAAGCATCCTGATTTGAGAAAGTCAAGGTGCAGTCAAAGACAAGCATCCTGATTTGAGAAAGTCCAGGTGCAGTCAAAGACAAGCATCCTGATTTGAGAAAGTCAAGGTGCAGTCAAAGACAAGCATCCTGATTTGAGAAAGTCAAGGTGCAGTCAAAGACAACCAGGCCAGCCAAACAGAAAAATTATCAAAGGAAACCATTCATATATGTAAGTGAACCCACAGGAGGTCGAACTATTTCCTATAGTTCACCCTCTGCATGTGGCGGCTGCTGTGTAGCTTTTAAACCTGTCAGTCACAACTGGGCATAAAGAGAGCTAAATCCTCTAAATCACTCAGCAAAACTTTCATGGGTACAAGGATTTTTTCTGGAATTTATTTGATTAGTTATGGGTTCGTCATTTACATGAATGCACCACTTACTAGCACAGCTTACCATAGCGCTCAGCGCTGGCGCCATAGAAGTCACGGTGAAAATTTCACTACAGATGATTCCTTGAGTCAACCAGAACGTAAACATGACAAAGCCGGCACTGGTAAACCATCTTTCAACAGTAATTCAGCCGTTTAAACTTATGAACCGAACTTTTTGACCCAATGTCGCCATGTCTTGAATTCCAAATTCCAGCAGGCGCAAAAATGTTATCCTACCCTACACACACTCATGCAATGTAAAGAGTAAGTGTAGGGTGGGATAAAATTTTTGCTGCTGTCAGAAGTTGGAATTCAAGACATGGTGACAATGGCTCGAAAAGTTCAGTTCAACGTTTATACAGCTAGATTACTGCTGAAAGATGATTAACCAATACTGACTTTGTCATGTTTTCGTTCCGGCTGACTCAAGGAATCGGCTGATATCAAATGTAAGGTAGGGTTCGAGCTGTTATTTATAGTGAAATTTTCACCATGGATTTCTACGGGGCCTGGTGCTGGGCGCTACGGTAACATATGTAGGCGACCAGCTAGCTGTGCTAACCACTTACACGTACGTGCGAATACAAAACATTTTTTGCTACCTCCTTTCGTTTTAAAGGCATGTTTTCTTTTGTTCATGGCCCTGAGATTGTCTACAAGACAGGACACCACGATATCATTGACATATACCATAGACGTGTACTTAATCTCTCTAAATCTGTAGCCTCTAAATCTATTACTGTAGCATCTCTATTTTAAGATAAAACAAAATTCTATCATCTGGGTTAGAGCGTCTTTGTCATTTCTGATTTATCGGCAATAATTTTTTTAAAAAGTTTTATGTGACCTTAAACTTTTCAATAAGGGTTTCAAGTTCCTTCTGAGAGTAGTGGTCGGTTGGTGGAAAAATCAGTTCTATGAACCCCTGGTGGGACATCCAGTTGCTCAGTAATATTGATTATGATTGGTCAATGTGTTTTCTTGATTGACAGCCTTGGAAAGGTCCATTTATTATCCCCTGCTTTATGTGTATTAACACAGACCAATATTTAATGTTCAGATTTATTTAGTTAATGTCCATATTTATCTACTGAATGTCCATATTTACCTATTTTTTCACTTATATGACATGGGTCAGGTTTACTGATTATGGAGAATGCCTGAGTGTCCACAGTAAACCACCTCCCTTCACCAATTACCACACACAACTTATATCTGGATTTGAACTTAAAACACAAATGGTCAAGAAAGCAATCCGTTAGCGTGAGAACAATACTTTAAATGACAAGAGAGTCAAGTGTTGTCACACACAACACTAAAACAATAATGTGAACGGTTGCCTCCACTGTGAGGATCCAAAGAAAGCCATCTACAGCTATGATGTAGACCCATCAAATAAGAAAAGGGGTTTAGAGAACTTTATTTATGTGACTGTTATCCGCTGTTTCCTCTCCCTTGAAAACATACACATCTGACCTTTACTGTCCTCCTGCTCGGCCAGCTGTTTGACACTGGACATAAGTATGTCATCATAACCCAGGAACTCATCCAGGAGAAACCGGCTGAAGCTGTCCCCAAAACAGGTGTCTGTGAGAGGGTCTGGTCAAATATATAGGAAAACACAGAGAAGTTTTAACATGTGACTGTCAGGGGGTATGGCAAAATACACAGGACAACATGGGGAAGTTTCAGCAAACTGAGACAAAACATGTAGGGATAGCAAGCTGGGCTGACTACGTTACAGTAGAAAAACAAAAAGGGATTATGGTATAAACTGACTGAAAAAATGAATCGGAAACAAATGTTTAAAAAACAAGCATAAACTAGAAAACATTGTATATTAAGGGAACGGTCTGGCTTTGCTCTTCGAGACACAATTTATTTATGTAATCACTTGAATGGTAAAAAAATTGTTAAAGAGGTACACCGTGTCTGGAGCCATAATGATACAGGGTGATTCCCGCAATTCGTATCATGTGTTAACTGGGCAGAGTTGCACACTATAGTAATGTACGTGCAGACCAATTACGGCAGTTCATGTCCTTGGCCACATCTACACACTGCCAGCCAATAGGGTCCAACATATCCATTCCCTAGAGTCCGTTTGAATAGGTATGGCATTAGGAACTAGAGTGTTTACTGCCATACAAAAACTTCTAGGAATTTTCTGCCTACATATTTGACAACTATAGCGATGCCAAACATTCCTGGTGACATGTATGTATATCCAGTTATACTTTTCTGACACACTTTGTAACACTGATGGGTAATGAAAACCATCATGATGGTATTCTCACCCTCTGAAGTTTCCTATGAAAACTAACACAGAATAAGTCTTACCCAGTGTTACCAACATCACTGTGATATTTAATCTTTCCCTGGTTTTGGGGGAAAGACGAAGGAATCCATATTCCAGTGAAAACTCCACTATGTACTTCTCCTCAGGCCATACTGCAACATACAAAACATCAATTTAAATAGTTGGTTGAATAGGCTAAGTCATGATATTGTCAAAATATAAATAATAAATTTAATATTGCTCAATAAAGTCTGGATACCATAAATGTTGTTCTTGTGAAAGGTAAAAATCTCCACCTATGAATATCATTTCCTCCTATCACTGGTACGACCTTCACCGTGCAATAACCTCTCTTTCCGTGCTGATTGGGTGAGTGATATAATGCAAATATTCACCTGCTTTGGCCAGCATCTCGAGCTCTGACAGTGTCTCCCTCAGCGGTTGTATGTCCTTCTCTGGGACTTCCTCCTCGTATTTTGGTAAGGATGTGTTCATTTCCTCTACAGGAGGGTAGTCATCATGGCTAACATTCATCAGCACATCTTCCACATCCGACAACAAACTCTTCTCAGTATTTTCAGCCTCTCCCGACCTTTCTTCCGAAACATCATCAGAGTCATTGTCCTTGGTTATTGCTGATACATCACTGTCTAGATAGCTTATTTCCAGATCTGTGTACTCCTTCTTGTACGAGTTGGCAATGGTATAGTTTTCTGAGGCATTCTTCACGATTTCCACCCTCAAGATGCCTTGTCGCGGCCACTCTTTCTGTACATGCTGAAGACAGTTGATTGGTGAACGGGCAAACACATAATGAATATAGGCCAAAATTCCCAAAACAACCAATGCCTGCCAAATGAGAGAGACAGAGAACAAAATAAGGATCAGAGACAGCTGAGCCAAGTATGATACTAAGTCAGAGAAACTAATTATGCGCGAACTCCACAAAAGGAATCTGTCCACAAATTGTACACAACCTACTTGTACATAAAATTTTGTTCAATCACAAATGAACAATATTTAGAGCTGTCAGCGCAACCATTCATTCAATACATAAAACTTAACCATGGATGGTTTTATCTTTAAATTTGATTTGAGGTTCCATATGTTCCTACGTGCAAAACATTTTCTGAGAAACAAACAATATTAGTTGAAGATTTCCATTTATTACTGCATGTACACACTGCCAGCTACAATATGAATAGTGACCAACATTTGTTGATTTATTTATTTCACTGGGGTTTTACGCCATACTGAAGAATATTTCACTTATACGACCACAACCTGCATTATGGAGGGAGGAATCTTGGCAAAGCCCAAGGGAAACCCACAACCATCTACAGGTTGCTTGGAGACCTTCCCACACAGGGCAAGAGAGGAAGCCAGCAAGAACTGGACTTGAACTCATAGCCACCACATTGGCAAGAGGTCAATAGTGTGGGGCATTTGGTCTGTATCTGATACACTGATTATTCATAACAACATTAAAAATCAGAAGTGATTTCATACAAATACAACAGCAATAAAAAATTTGGAACAAAGACAATACCTTGACCAATATTGTGAATTCTAAAATTCTCCTGACAGACTTTGGGAAGGCCCTGGCATAAGCCAGTGCGATTCTGTAGAACAAGGCGTGGAACAGCCTGTCTCGTACATTGAGGAGTGGGTTAGGAGGAGCCCGGCCAGGGAGATTAGTCCCTGCTTGGTTGTTGTTATTTTCTTGCGCATTCATGATCACAGGCATCATGGAACAACACAAAACCCAGTATTATGTCATCTTTGGTTTTATCCTACAACAAAACAATTTGAAATCATGATTATACATTGTTGAAACATAACCCTTTTTTACCATGCTCTTTGAAAATTATATTGTCATAAGCAGGGCTCTGTCGTTGGTCACAGATATTCAAGCAGCCATAATTTCAAAATCAAGCTCACTTCTGCCCACCACAGCGTGAGGTGTAGTCGGCCATTTTTTATACGTCAGTGTTTCCATGATCAGCATTTGAGATTCATTTGCCATGCTTATATAATTGTCCAAGTGAGTTTGTCCAGACGCACTGTTTTACATAAAGAAATTGTAAAGAAATCCGTTTTTCTAATAAATTATGAATATATGGAGCAGTACTGTAGTGGAAAACTTCACCCACCAGAAAGGGTCAAGCTCGCCACCCTTCTTGATACACACATCATGATTACTAAATCACTGAATTTAACTGGTAAAAACGGAAAGAGCACACTGAAATGAAGCTGTGGAGAGTGACAATACCATCAAAACTGTACCTGAAAATACCTTCACTGATTTGTTTAGAATTATTTTTACCAAATTAAATTCAGTCAAAAGTTTTTATTGTATGGTCGACTTTATGGCCCATATTGAACAGGGTGAAGTACAGTGACGTCCCACAACCTTTGATGGTCATATTTCCACATTAAATACAGATACAGGTGTAGTACTACATGTATACTCATATAGAACCCAAACATATAACATGTTCAATATGGTTCACTTCATAATAAAAAAGCATCTGAAAGCATTTAATTTGATGGAATAAATACAAAAACATCAGTAAGGGTTGATTTTTCTGATACATTTTTTTTAGTCTCTATTCTCTAAAATAACTTCATTTTTGTGTGTGGTCCTTAACAAAAATTATCTTTCAACAAGGTGAAATTTCATGAAGATGCAATCATAATTCTGCATGACATAGGTATCGCAAAAGTTTGCAGCTGAAAGCAGAATCTGGCAAGAGCAAAACTGTTCTCTGTATTAAAAGTTGAGAGTTGGAAAAGAGATTCACCAAAGACTGAATCCATCAAACAAAAAAAGGAATAGGTGGTGATCACATTTAGAGATAGTTAGGCCAGGAGACACTTGAACACTTGACACTTCATGGTGACGACTGCAATGTCTTTAGTTTCAGGCAGAACAAATGCTGATGATTTAGTAGATTTGCTCAGAAACTTCACTTTCAGCTGATATCAAAGTGGCTTCACTATCTGCTATCTGCATGTACGGGTTTACATAGGCCTATTTGACACATGATCCAAGTAGTGTCAACCTGAGATTACAGTACCCGTATCGAATAATATACAAGGGGCAAGAATTAATTGCCCTGTTTACTTATTTTTTCCATTCAAAAAGATAGAATTACTTCAAATTATGGTCATATACATTCAGTTCTTTAGATTGTAATGCTATGATGCTAAACCTCAACGCATTCAAGCAGTTAATGTGCAATCAATTAATTGACCAGATGTTAATTTCATGTATTTAACATGAACAAACTAGGAGCAAAATTTTCTACATGTGCATGACGAAAATAGAAAAGGTGCCAATCCACACTTCTTCAGAACCTCAAGTGAAGTACTCATGAGAAGCAATAGGCTGAAATCTTCCATGAATATTAAAAATGAAAACTGGCCAACTTACCCCCAACTGCCAACTTTACCACACTCAATGTATCTATAGTTTATTTCAGCAGAAAGAGGTGTTAAATGAAGACTGACAAAACTGGAGGTAAACCAAGTATCAGAGACGAACAACCCAAACATATATACTAGACATTTATGGAAAAGTGTCACAATATATTGATAGTTGGTAAGGTCAAAGACACATTAACTGGACGAACAAGGTTGCAAAAACAATGGCCGGCTGATTTGTTTTTACTTTTAAGCCAGGTGGTTTATCAGGTACCCTGTGAGGTGCAGTGGTCTTTAGCAGACGTGAAATATGTTTCATAAGAGTGTAAAAACATCAAAAAAATTTTAAAAAATAAATCACGAAAGAGAGTTTTAAATAAGATGGCTGCAATGCTCCTGATGTGATAGGACACTTCTGGCCTGCCCTCCTTCCAGTTATGACAAATTTGTCTTTTGATACCTGGTGGTTTTAGACTGGTTGACTGTTTTAGGTCACATTTGTCTTTAAAGCTGGTTATTGGCACATTTGCCACGACAGAGTGGACGTGGTCAAATTAGCACCCAGTTACGGGCGTGTGCCGATCAGCCGCCTGAGAAGTTTAAGGATGAAGCTGCTTTCTGCAGATAATGCAGCAGCTACAAGTAGATTTTAAAGTAACACTTTCCACCTGGTATTTTTAGTTTCTCCATCATTTCTGCTAAGAATTACTATGAATTATAAATACGATTTGCACGGACGTGTTTCAATAAATAGATATTTAATATGGTAAGTATGATGCTGCCAGGTGAGCACAGACTATGGAGTGAAAATTAGCACCCACCTCCAGTGTACTTCGAGATATAGTGACATTCTGACTAAAAAATATGGGGGCCATCCAAAACACTAATGTTGCTTAAATATCTGATTCCTTGGACACCTAAATGCTATCAAGAGGGCTTACTGGAGCATCAACTGTCTAATGGAAGGTGACAGATTTAAGCAGAGTGCGTGTATGTATTTCTTCTCAAATTTTATGTGTTTCGACTAATGTTAGGCAGGTATCTTTCTTCAACTTTCTTAACAACGTATGTTTAACAAATGAAGAGTAATAATCATGACTTGTTCAGATCTGCAGAAATGAGAATTGTGAGCCAAGGACAACGTTGACTACACAACCATGAATAAGGCACATCCACTTTTAACTTGCCATCTGGAGTGGATGAAACAGGCTTTGCAGCAGTTACAAACAGATATCTATGAATCTGCAAGAAACACAGCAAGGAAGACTTACCACTATCGGCATACAACACCACAAGTGTATGGTTTTGTGAAGTCTTGACAAATGCCTTGTTATTGTTAACAGATATCTTTGGGTCTTGGATTCTCAAAATAGGTCAATTAACAACAAGGAACATATGTTAATGTATTAGCTAGGATATTTTCTCCTTGTGACTGATAATGTTACTTATACCCCTAGAATGAGAGTTAATCCCCTCCACAAATTACTTGATCTAAAATAAGCTGAGTCAGCATCTCTGGAGTCTCACGAGTTCACGCTGGTTGAGATGAGACTATGGGGGTGCTCTCTCAAACTAACACGACAAAAGACATGATTTGACTATGTTGGATAAAGCCAACTCGTTTGGAACTCTTTCGTTGTCAGAATTTGAGGCCACGGAAACCCCTGAGAAAAAGCCGACTATGCAGCTGATCCAAAATCCCATCTTCTGCTACTTTACTTTGTGAGACCCCCCCCCCACTCCCAATCTGCAACATGTGACACTCCTGAAATACCAACTGGACTTATAAAGGTAAGATAGCACTGACCGCTACTCTATCACGATATGTGTGTACTAGCGTGTACTAATTCTCCACACTACGCCTACGGCTTTCTATCTCAATGAGGCGCGTTGAACACGAGAGTGGCGTAAATATTGTCGTTCCCAAATCAATCGCAACAGATCGTAGCAAACCCGTTCTACATGGTCACAGGCCAAAACTTAATACCTGCACAGATCTCCTTCAACAGGCCCTTGTCTGTAGTTATTTGACGAATCACTGATGGTGATTTTGTAACATGTTCTAGTTTTACCTGTTTACTACGTTTCTGAACTATATACGACTTTTGTTACAAATCGTGAGATCAAAAGAAGAAGAAATCAGAGCAGACACGTAGGCAGATTTTGTAAGCATGTAACAGTTACCTATGCGTCACTCCTCGCTAAACAGCTGTCGAAAAAAAATCACAAGATAAAGATGACCAACGACAAAACATCACATCACCACCGCCATTTTCAGGAAACTGACGGCGTAGTTCAGATCGAGGCTTCGTACATTAGTATCACAACAACAACAACGACAGGTAGGTTGTCTTTTTGACCAATCGCTGAGGTCCGCTGTAGGCACTGTAAATGCACGAGGCTTGTCTGTTGATGATTGAGACTCCACACGTGCTGGTAAACTGTGGGTGACACGATGATACCAGATTGCCATTAAAAGTGACTGAAGGGACATTGACGATTTAACGCCTCTGTTATTCAGGCCGAGTGATGACTTTTTAAAGTAGGCCTACTTGGATGCCGGTATTTAGAATTCCAAAAACAATGCAAGGCCGCACTACTTCTGGGACGGGCAAGTGAGGGATCACGCCAACATAGGGAGCATAGGAAACTGAAGAGTAGGCCTGGTTAGGAAGATAGGGGTTGCATCACTGTGTTAAGATCTTACGACATCCAGCCACAAATCTACACCCAGAGCTACATTTAGGCACTGAAGTATTGGCTTCTGACCTAGATTTTTCAGTGGTGCAGATTTAGTAAGGCATTTTATTTATAGTTTACGTTAATTTCAATCATTTCAACAGAGATATATGATTCTCAAAGTGAACAACTCAGTCCTTTAATGGCCGTCTCATCTGAGTGAAATCGTCTGATAAATTAGGTCATTATATAGGTCATCTGACGAATTTTACTTCATCTTTATCATAAAACATTGATGGTTTATACTTTTACATCAACTTGACATTCACAGATACATCGACTGACTATTAAATGACAGAAATAATAGAGACGTTCAGTGCTTTGTGTTTAAGGTACTTAACAACGTTTCACTCATGCTGGCTTCCTCTCTGACCATATATGGGAAGGTCCGCCAGAACATAGATGGTTATGGGTTCTGCTGCCACCATAATGCTGGCCACTGTTGTATAAGTGAAATATTCTTGAGTACGGCGTAAAACACCAATCAAATAAACAAATAACGTTTCAGTGATATGATGTGATAGATGATCAGTACTTCTGGTGTGTGCATATAGTGTGCCTTCTTGTGGCAGAGCGAGTCAGTGGTGCCCAGTTGCTGCCGCCACTGGAACATCATGCCGAAGACACCAGACCTGACACACCACCCAGTCACATTTTACTGACAGTGGGCGGACCAGTTCTGTTTCCTTGCTCTAATCTCTCAATGCTGAGTGCCAAGCGAAGCAGCAAGTACCATTTTGAAGTCTTTAAAATGGGCTTGAACCTGGATCTTCCAACCTCAAGGCTCAAATATAAAGAGGCTGGGAAGAGATTTAAATGTAGTTAACTGACACTCTACAGATGATTCAACCAGAGGTATTAAAGTGAAAGACAGCTCATGTTCTAAGTTCAGTTTGCCAAAAAGGCTGGATAATATTGTGTTTATTTCGATGAAGTATTTTTTCTAAAAGCTACTATGACAGTGGAAACTGATTTCTGACTGCTCTGTCACCTAGCATGTAATGTAGCCATTCTGTCTGGGCTGTGACATAAATGTTCCAAGTGTAAAGCACCCTTGACACCAGAGACTGGAGTAAGCTGCTGAGTTTGTGTTTGTAACATAAGTATATTTATATGCCAAGTTATAACATGAAATGATCAGGAAACTTACTCCTGCCACAACACAGTGATCTGGCAATACTTTGCAGTGTTGTTCACCCGTGTACTAGTTATAATTTAAACATGTAACATTAAAACAGTGTGCTGTCCCTATGTTATTACATGTTACATGGGCAGACAACTTTTACGTTACAGCTTATAAACAGCTGATATCTCCTAGCTCTCTGATTGTTCAGTCCCTCTTATGCTTAAATGTGTGGGTGCTGTCAGATTCCCAGACAGTAAAACAATACTCCACACTTCAAACGAAGATAATTCAGCAATGAATTCATATAATTTCAAACAGGTTTTTACATTCAAGAGAGAATTTTATAATCTTTTTAAGGAATAGTACCTCAGTCACGAGCTGTCTTTTACTTTAAGATGAGTTGACTAGAGTTTGTAACTAAGTAAAATGATTTATATTCGTTTCAAGATCAAAACTGTGGATGACGGTTGCATCGTCATTTTCTTTGAAGGCTGCAGTTTAACGCTGGCTAAATCTTTTCCTTTGTTTGTAGGCACGTGATTGAGAACTGTGGTAAAATGATGGCTGTTATCGCCCGGTGTGAAGACGGCTGGCTGTTAGATCACAAGTCATCATGGACGAAATCTTACAGTAGCTCTGAAACTTTGTGCTCAAAAGGACAAAATCAAATCACACATATTGGAGATAAGCTGGCAGATGACAAAAACTCTGCAGCCCTTGCTACATATGATCTGATTTCTCAGCCGGATACAGATAGGGATAATAGTAGGCCAATTTCATCCAAACTGGAAAATCAAAAACAGTATATTCCAAAGCAGGAATTATTCTCAATATTCCACCCATACCTCATGGACAGTGAGTTTGAGAACTACACCGCTGAGGTTAGGCTGTCTGCTATCACTAGCAGTTCCACAAAGACTGACACAGCGAATGACCTGGAGCAAGCTGGTCCAGGAAAGGTTTGTGCAAAGCAGTATTTGAATGGATGGGCTTGATTTGATACATTAGTGTTTGTAGCGGCCAGTGTTCGGAATTTTGCTCTTATATGATGGTGGGTGGTCGGGTATATGGGTGGAGTAGGCTAGAGTGCCTAAAGTAAACCACCCATCCTCGCCAGCTACTGTCCATTTACTTGGGCTCATAGAAGTGGACATATTGCTACTTGAGGCTTTCGGTTAAAAATGAAATGTGAAGCTTTCGATGTTTGCTAAACAGGTTTCTCCAGCTTTAAATGTAAAAGTAATTAAAAATTTTTTCATTTCATGATCATGTATGATGTATCTTTGCATATCTGTGCTACCCATTGAAAGTGATATGTAAAGTATACAAGGCTCATCTCTCTTTGTTTTGTCCTCAAAAACTTTTCAGTGGTTGCCTCCATTCAGTGTTCAGAAAATGGAACAGCCTCTGTGATGTCATCTGTTGACTATGGTCATTGGTCAGATTGAAAGGGAGATAAAATTTTCGATTGGCCAAATTTTTGCACTGCATTTTTGGGCACATAATTTGTAAGACAACAATATAACAGAACAATCTAACACAATAACCACCAAGTGTTTACCTGTCCATTTTCCGTAGCAGATCTGAAGCCATTGCCGTTCACTTTTAAATTAAACACTTTGCTGCAATCAGTGGCCAAATCGTTAGAATGTCCATGTCAGAACAGGAGAGCTGGGCCCAGTTACAAGACAAGGCAATCTGGTTGCTTTCTTAGATTGTGTAAGGTGATAGGCGAAGTACTGGTCAGCCCAGTGTTGCTGTGGCTGGGTGGAGTGTCATGTCTGGTCAGCACAGTGTCTGTGTATCTGGGTGGGGCATGGTGTCTGGGCAATGCAGTGTTGGTAGTCTGAGTGGGACATCATATCTGGTCAGCACAGTGTCTGTGTAACTGGGTGGGGCATCATGGCTGGGCAAAGCAGTGTTGGTAGGTCTGAGTGGGACATCATATCTGGTCAGCACAGTATCTGAGTAACTGGGTGGGGCATCATGTCTGGTCAATGCATTGTTGGTAGGTCTGAGTGGGACATCATATCTGGTCAGCACTGTGTCTGTGTATCTGGGTGGGGCATGGTGTCTGGGCAATGCAGTGTTGGTAGTCTGAGTGGGACATCATATCTGGTCAGCACAGTGTCTGTGTAACTGGGTGGGGCATCATGGCTGGGCAAAGCAGTGTTGGTAGGTCTGAGTGGGACATCATATCTGGTCAGCACAGTATCTGAGTAACTGGGTGGGGCATCATGTCTGGTCAATGCATTGTTGGTAGGTCTGAGTGGGACATCATATCTGGTCAGCACAGTGTCTGTGTAACTGGGTGGGGCATGGTGTCTGGGCAATGCAGTGTTGGTATATCTGAGTGGGACATCATATCTGGTCAGCGCAGTATCTGTGTAACTAGGTGGGGCATCATGTGTGGTCAATGCATTGTTGGTAGGTCTGAGTGGGACATCATATCCGGTTAGCACAGTGTCTGTGTATCTGGGTGGGGCATGGTGTCTGGGCAATGCAGTGTTGGTAGTCTGAGTGGGACATCATATCTGGTCAGCGCAGTATCTGTGTAACTAGGTGGGGCATCATGTGTGGTCAATGCATTGTTGGTAGGTCTGAGTGGGACATCATATCTGGTCAGCACAGTGTCTGTGTAACTGGGTGGGGCATCATGTCTGGTCATTGCAGAGTTGGTAGGTCTGAGTGGGACATCATATCTGGTCAGCACAGTGTCTGTGTATCTGGGTGGGGCATCATGTCTAGTCAACGCACTGTTGGTATATCTGAGTGGGACATCATATCTGGTCAGCACAGTGTCGGCGTATCTGGCTTGGGCATCATGCCTGGTCAGTGCAGTGTTGGCATGTCTGAGTGGGACATCATGTCTGGTCAGCACAGTGTTGGTATGTCCTGGTGGAGTGTCATATGTGTCCAGCGCAGTGTCAGTATGTATGGGTGGGGTGCCATGTCTGGTCAGCCCAGTGTCTGTATATCTGGTGTGGCATCATGTGTGGTCAGTCCAGTGTTGGTATGTCTTGGTTCGGATGCCATGTCTGGTGAACCCAGTGTTCGTATATGCGGGTGGGGATGCCATGTCTGGTGAGCCCAGTGTTGTTATGTCTTGGTGGGGCGTCATGTCTGGTGAACCTAGTGTTGTTATGTCCGTGTGGGGCGTCATGTCTGGTGAACCTAGTGTTGGTATGTCCGTGTGGGGCGTCATGTCTGGTGAACCTAGTGTTGGTATGTCCGTGTGGGGCGTCATGTCTGGTGAACCCAGTGTTGGTATGTCCGTGTGGGGCGTCATGTCTGGTCAGTCCAGTATGTCCAGGTGGGGCCTCATTCCCTGTCTGCATGGAGAATTTGTACTCCTTCATTTAACCCATAATTTGACATCTGATCTTCATAGTGAATAGTCAAACAAACTGGTATATCAGCTCTGTGTGACTTTTGAAAATTGTGTGGAAGATATAGTCACTGATAATAATATTGTGTGGTTTGTTCTCTGTTTCAGAAAAGAAAACGAAAACGTAATCTTAAGGATGCAGATAAAGGCTTGAAGAAAGTACGTCTATGGTTGCAACCTTTGATGGGGCACCTTTACTAGTGTAATGGTAACTCAGCTCCAAGCTGAGCTGGAAATTGTTCTCTTACAATGCATGAGTATTACGGTGCCACAAAAGAGAAGTCTTCGTATTATTTTATTATTTATAGTGTTATAATTAGTTTTATAGTGAGGTGACATTTTATAGTGAGCACATCTATGTTCCTGCATTCATAATATAAAACATTCTTGCATTTAAATTATGTACCAAAAAAATATGAAAAAAGTTGTGTATTTTATGCAGACGACCGATTGCATCTCCCATGCCCTGAACTCTCTGCTTAGGCTGGGATTGCTACGCGGTCATTTCAGCGAGTTATCAACTCTGCCCATCAACAACAACACAGAGGCCAGGCAGCTGGCGAAGCAGGACTCCTCCGACATGGCAGCCTGGGTGGGAGATGTACAGGGGCCCGCCGAGCATAAGAAGTCAACTACAGGTAACCAATCAGGTCATCCATGGGAGTTGGGCATGGCAGAGTGGTTAGAAGGCATGTATTTCAGTTGCAATAACATACAAGGTGCATGGCTCAAAACCAACCGTGGATACGAAAATTGTGGATTCCCTCGCCGTCACGGTTCATGGACTTCGGTGACAGTGAGTGGTGGATGATGCTCATTTGGCCGTGTGCGCAGTCTAATGTCCATTGAAGACCTTCAATATCTTTACCCAGGAACCTCTGGTTTCCTCCACCCATAAGTTCAACCGCCATGTTATAATTGCAAACTTTGGTGTTCAGCTGCAAATGATCTGTCCGTGATACCTGAGTCATGGGGAATAACTCCAGTTACAATCCTTCTTTGCTTCCTCTGAGAGTTATGTCCCTTGTTAGCTATTCCGGTGTGAGGTTGCTTATGATAGCTACCGTATACTATGAGGATTTACGACTGAGGACCTCCACCTTAATGGTCATGTGACTCACCGGCAAGCATCACCCTCGGTGATGGAGAGCCCTTCCAATCAAAGAGGCGTCATAATTAAGCCGCCAGAATTCCACACTAGAGACTAATTATAGCTGTATTCTATATTATTCTTCGTAAATGACATGCCACCTTTTGAAACATGTACGGGATTACTGCTATACCGACGTGGAAGTCGTCATGTTGTTGTTGTTTGAAACAACAATCTACTTTCCTTGTTACCCGTTGGCACGTCCGAAAAAATAGCTTGCTCATCAGTTGGACTTGGTCATTACGTTATGTTTTCTTCGTTTTCACAGTGTCATTGAGTACACTGGTGTATTTATATAGCTGGTTGCATGGTTTGGTAACTTTATCATTTAGTGGTACTATAACTGCAGATAAGTTGGTGAAAACACGGGGTGGCTCACTTCATGAGGGCCAAAAAAAATATGCCATTGGGAAATTTTAATCGCATAACATCGGCATTTTCATATAACCCGTTTTTCATCAATAACAGAAGTAGAAAGGTGCAGTGTCATTGTTAAATGTGTGCATAAAGCATCTGCTGTCTTGCGATTCTGCGTGCGCACAGCCCATGGACTCTGGGTGTTATTTTGAAATTCTGACATCTATCACCACCCCCAAGTCCATCATCAGTACTGAAAAAAATCGCTGCAGATCTCATAGCTTGCAGTGACACTTCAACTCACTTTTTTACCCATTTCTGTGTCATTTTCTTGTTGAATCTTAAGTCCTATCTTCTTAATTTTCTTCCCATACTGATGAAACTACTTAATTGGAAGCCTTGTGGTCAGATTAACAGTGAGAACTTCAACGGCTCTACACTGGCAGCCATTTTGAGAAGTCTCATAACCTACTCTCGGCCCTGAAATGTAAGGATGTTCTAGTATCAAAAACATCTTGAAAACTATGATGTTTTCGTTGTAGTTTCCACTGTAGTCTTCATCATACAGGTAAGATTGCGTGACACGATTTTGGACCTTATTGAGAACAGTTCCATCAAATGCGAGATCTGTTTTATTGACCTACTAATACTATCTCTTAAATACAGTCAGGCTTTTTCTGAAAGCATGCAAAACCATCTTCATTCCCATCAGAAGTCCCCATTTTTCAGCTTTTTGAGCCTTCACCATTGAAACCACTGTTTCAGAAATCTGCGCAATAAACTGTCTGTTCCTGCTTGTACAGTGTACATGACTGTATGAATCTTCAAGCAATTAGCGGACTTCCAGAAATACCATGCTGGGCGATCCATAGCAAATGCTTTTATAGGTTGTTACTGAGGCCAGGGATGCCCATAGGAAGCATATGGCCTGTTCATTTGAAACCTGTTGGCAGTCGAATAAGTCATCGGGTTTTCTTCGGTCGTAAATCGTCATAGTGTACAGTAGACATGCTAAGACATGTTATTATTGTAATAATAATAATAAACTACGAAATGCATTTTATCTGACACCGAAATGTATCATATTGAGTCCATTAGAACATTTTTCATGAAATCTGTTACATGTGCATTCACAGTCTCACCATCTCTTTTTATTTATGAACATTTATTATTACTTTTTCCCTACGTATGTGACCAGTTGTTCTCTCGGCCGGCCAGTGTTACAGCTATCCTGAGCTGTGTCACAGACTGTGCAGACACGATGGACACACCCATATAGTGATCAGCTGTGCTGGTGACCAGTACATTGTGCCTCCCTGCTGTGCCTTCTCTCTGTCACAAGCTCACAGCATCAGCGCCTTCGTCACAGCACTAGGTAAGGGCTACCGTTTGGCTTCAGCTGTATTTCAAGTAAAGAGGTCTGTCAAAAAAAGAAGACAGTTTAATCCCGGCACTCAGGTATCCTCCCGATTGTGTCGTACAGGTGAAACTTTCTTGAGTATGGTGTTGAAAACCAGTTAGATAAATAAATAAATGAAGGACTTCGTGAATTTTCCTGCAAAGATATCTAAGACAAACCCTTAAAATAGATTATACACGTTTGAAGAGATTTGTATTATGTATTCATAAATACATGTGTTCTGCTGTAAGCAAGCTTGCTCTGTCGGGGCAAGGAGAACAAGAAGTTGCCTTCCATAAAGCCATGTGTGCACCATTCCCAGTTTCTGTTCAGAAGAAAGTGAAGCAAAGGCATGGCATTAAACTTTTTTGTCTTTGTCTTATTTCAATCGTATGCTGATTATACACATACATAGTTCACTTACGCATGTGTTCAATTTCGTGAAATTCAAAGGTCAACCTTGGGTTAGAGACCAGCATTAAAAAGGTCAATACTATGTAGTGAGTACCTATTTAAAAATCCGCCATCTGTGTGTAAGAGTAACTCTGTTGAAGAGTTAGAATTAAAAATTCCTTTTTCAAAGCAGCACACATTGATATTGAGCTGTGTTTTCAGCTAGTGAAGTATTTCAGTCAATTCTTCACAAGCTTCGATTGATAAACAGTCTCATTCTTCAATTTCAGGTGGTGAAAAATTTGATATGATTGTGATGGACCCGCCATGGGAGAACAAATCTGTGAAAAGGAAAAAAATGTAAGCGTAGCTGGAAGTGGTAGATCCCGTCATCTCTAAACGTGACCAACCTCATATTTGTGAAATATTTTTAAGCTCTCAGTAAATCGCAATCACGTAAATAAGTAGCAGTTTGGTTGCTTCTGCTTCCTCTTCTCTTTTCATTGCCACCTGTCCGTATGATCAGACTGCTTTCATGTCCATTAATATTACAGAGTATGTGGAAAGGTCTGCCAGAAACCTGCAGAGGGTTATGGGTTTCTCTCGGGCTTTGCCTGGTTTCCTGTGACCATAATGCTGGCTGCCGTTGTACGTGTGAAATACTCCTGAGTATGGCATAAAACACGAAATAAATAAATAAATATTGTAGATTATCTCTGCTGTATACTGTGTGTTTCGTCGCACACAAAGCCACAGGATCCAGATGATAGGAAAGGTGACTGGTTAGTGTCATTATTGCTGGATTCTCTCCATTATGCTATATACTCAGCATGCATGCTTATATTCACGAAAAAATTATCTCCTTGCGAATTAAAAAGTGACAAACATCATATCAAGAAAGCATATCAATCAGTTTCTGTAATGTTGTGACTTGTACCGAGAAGCTTTGAGGAGGGCTAGTTTTAGCTGCCACGAGCAGTGCTGTAAGTTGCTCTGTTTGTCACCTGATCCGTCAAGTGGTTGATCAAATTGTTGACATTCTATCAGGTCATTCACTTAACGACGCACCCAAGTGAAGCATCACATTAACTTTTTATGGGATGTCCACTGTTTTGAACACATGTTGGTTAGATTTTGAATCTGCTTTTTGTGGCGTATTCTGGTTCATATCCAGAAGTCGGCTTGTGGCTGCTTTTTGAAACAAAACTGTTTGTGAAGTAAAGCACTCTTCACATAAATAAGTAATGTAAATAGCTAAATAACTACCTGTGATATTTCCTGCAGGTATCACACCTTAGCCAGCTGCGACCTGAAGGATCTACCTATTCCAGACCTGGCCCAGGATGGGTGTCTGCTGGCAGTCTGGGTGACAAATAAACATAAACACCAGGATTATGTCAGACAGGTCCTCTTTCCTCGGTGGTCTGTCACACACCTGGCTGACTGGTTCTGGGTGAAGGTAGGGAGTTATTCTTAGCAGTGCTAAATTTAGAACCAAACTGAGACATGGATCTAGAAATGTGAAGGAACATTTTCTATGCTAAGCTATTATGACTTTTTGTAAGTCTCCTCAAACTTACATCAGCTAGCCCAGGGTGGGGATCGCTTTTTCTATCAGTCCGTCCTTCCATCCGTCCGTCTGTCAGTCACGCTCAATTTTGTGTGGAGCATATCCCAGCAACTATTACACATAGGCTTCTCAAACTCACACAAAGTGTGCAAATGGATGTACTTAGTTGACCTGCGTGGATGAGGATGTGTTTTTGTGCAGCTCCAGCAGTGTACAGCGAACAGATGTTATTCTAGGGGTGCATATTGGGACCTGCTCTGTGCCACCAGGCCACCAAAGCCACAGAAATCAGACAACCATGATAACTGTCTTAAAACTACAACAATAAGCCAATCTAAAGGGTTAACTTGCAATGATCCTGGCTAAATGGGAAATGTGATAGTTGAGAATGAAGAGGTCGTCGAGCAGCATGATGAGGACAGAGAGTGCCACGACTTCGTGACGAAGTCTGTGAGTGACATTCCAAAAACTCTAAACAAGGCACATGCAACTCGGCAAAGCTCACTAGAGCAGCTTTCCCATATTGAAAGAACTCGACGATCTCTTGTTTCTAGCCGACAGAATTCTGACTCTGTTGTTCAAACTATGGACAAAGTGCAGAAGAGTCACGCAGAGGAAATCAAAAAACCAAACCACTGTCTGTAGTAAACCGTGACCTCCAGGAAAATATCCTTGACCAGATAAGATATAGTCAGAGATTTAATTTACGTTTCAGAGGACGAGATGAAAAGTCTGACAAAAATGCTCAACAGGTTGTAAAGTCTACTATCGCAAGCAAACTGCAACTGAAGGACATCAGTACTGAAAATGCACACTGTGTGGGTAAACAAAGAGAGAGTCAAAATGGCCATATTCTGGCAAAATTCTTGTAATGTCCTCAGTGAAGAGAAGTTTTATTTAAAGCGAAGGAACTCCTGAAGGATTCATCTCTATTTGTAACCTCCCTGAAGACAGGCGTCAAAAAACAATGCTAGGGATCTAATGAACAGATACTACATGGAAGGGAAAAAGAGGGAACTGTTTGTTGACAATAAGGAGGTGTCTATTCCCGAGGACTAGCGACTCGCTAGTCCAAACACTTGGAAGCCTCCCCCCACTTCGGTCCCTGATTGTGAATTGTGAACATAAACATGTCAAAAATCAACGTAATCATATACAGGACAATGTGCAGTTGCATGTTACATATATAAACTATGTAGTAATTTAAAAACTTCTTGCGAACGCTATATTTTCTCTGTATATTTTACCATAACTGTATATATATATATATATATATATATATATACTTATATAAACATGCAGAACTGACATAAGAAATTGTGCCCCATGCAAGCCTGTTGCATTACCTGTTGGTTTAGGGTAGCTGTTGGTAGCTCCCCAAATATAGCACACCACACTCTCTTAAAACTAGTTAGCTTGCATATTACTTCCGTCCACCTCTGTATTGTGAAACAGCCTGACCCTGTGTAAATTGTGTCCTGACACTTGTCATGATCCCCATGACAAAGCCCAAGTATGTGCATGCGTAACGTAAAGAAAATCTTGCACAAAGTCAAAACTCAAACGTTGATGCTCTTATACAAATCAGCTATTCACTTTCATTGTACATTCGTTTTTTTTCATCACATTACTTCTGTGTATGTACTTTCTGCCTATAATTACCTGGGATAATTGTACAGAATCATTCACTTCTTACTCATCTGAATATGGATAGTGACACTGACTCATCTAAGTCTGTTCCACCTCAAAATACATTCTCTATCCTGCCTTTTCATGACGTTCCCTACCTAACACCTGATTCACAATCGACTGCCTCGCCCACTGTCCCAACATATAATCTTGATATTACTGACCAGATGTGCTTCAGTCCATTTGAACTGAACGACTATGATGCATCTAAAACACATATTGATGACAGCGAACATGAAATTACCTATTGGGGTAACTTAAACTCTCACCTGTCCAAGTGCTGTAGCCCCCAAAGCTTCACTCAGCAACTGGAAACCCTCGATTATGACAATCAGAATCAATTTTCGACCTTCCACTAAAATGTCTGTAGCTTAGCTGAAAGTTTTGACGAAATTACATGCTTTATCTATACTCTTAACCTTAACTGTTCAGTCCTCGGATTTTCCGAAAGTTGGCTTAACCCCTCAAGCGAATGCTTGAATTTGATGCCGGGCTACACATCATATTCTGTCTTCTGAGATAAACGTAAGGGAGGAGGTATTGCATGCTATGTTAATGCCGCATTTGAGCACCAGGTATTTTACAGTCTATTTTTGAAAAGAACAAACTTTACCGCCAGTATTTGAAGTCTTCTGATATACCGACCCGCTTTGAATGCAGGAAGCACAAGATTTACCATATATGGCCTTTACATCTGTATACATGCTAAATAGTATACATGCACTGTATTAATGGCTCCAAAAAATCTACGCTTTCTAATTACGTCATCCATGTGCTAAAGCATGAAGACACCATTTAGTTAACACAAATTGAGGACACATAGACTGGAAATACCAGCTAGAACTCCAGCGTTGCTGTTTTAGCAGCTATATTTAACATTTGTTTTTGTTAATATAATTTTTCACTAATTATTGCTCTTCACCAAGCATGTATTATTATACTTTAACACATTTTAGTCAGGGACAGAAAAAGTCTTTATTCCCGCCTTTCATGAGACAGTCTGTTGTATATACGATTTATTTTGGTGAATGAACAAAGAAAGAAACAAACAAACAAATAACCTGAACTTGTGCACTGTAAGGTTATTTTTTCATGTTTCTATCTATTTTAGGAGTTGTCTGCCCTTGTCTATATTACCCAACTTTGTGCAGAGCATATCTTGGCAAGTATTAGGCATAGGATTCTCAAACTCACATGAAGTGTGCAAAATGACATGAAGTTGTGCATTGTCGAGTTACTTTTCACGTTTCGATTTATTTTACGCGTTGTCTGCCCTGGAGCATATTTCTCAACTTTGTGCAGAGCATAACTCAGCAGATATTAGGCATAGGATTCTTAACCTCACATAAAGTGTGCAAAATGACTTGAACTCGTGCTCTCTCAGGTTATTTTTTCTTGTTTCATTTTATTTTATTCTATTTCTGTTTCTATTTTCATTTTATTCTGCCCTTGCGTATATTTCCCAACTTTGTGCACAGCATATCTGGGCAAATATTAGGCATAGGATTCTCAAACTCACACAGTGAGCAAAATGACCTGAACTTATTCACTGTCAGGTCCTTAATCACATATAGATCTATTTTAGAAGTTGTCTGCCCTTGCGCATAGTGCTCAAATTTGTGCACAGACACACTTCCTCCCTTGTCGTAGTGTTCATCAACATGAACAAACTGGTACAGATTGTAACCTCCCCCTCCTGTTTTTCTTGTCACACATTTGTCCATGTTGTTATTGAATCCATAATTCTGTGAATATATCTTTTTTTAGGTTTTCTTTTATTTGCATCTTATGGAGGTTGTGTGTTTGCACACAAGTGCACTCAGTCTGTTAAAAATATATTAAAACTGTGCAATGGCTGGTTGTGCTATATTTATATTTTTCTGGAGTGGAGGGGGACATTTTTTGTAATAAACAAGCTGTGCGTTACCATTAACCCACAAATAATCACCACAAGAACAACACAGCTTGGACCTGAAATATATTAGGCTGGGAAGGTTCCAAGTTCTGTTATTGCTGTCATACTTGTTTCATGAGTAGTTAATTGTGATGAAGTCAGTATAATGTACTGTTACAATATGCATACCGTGTTTATCTCACAGTTTAAAAGGTTTTATACACACTTTGGTTCAAGAGATTCACTTGAAAATGCATAAAGGATTTCAGTGTATAAATTTTGTGCCACGGTTGAAATAGCCTTGTAAAAGTTGTCCCCCTTGATCCGCATGTGGATGAGAGTGATCTCCCTTCACACACGCTTTTGCAATTCAAGAGGATAGAGGATTGAACACACATTCCAAGGTCTATAATTTATGCTGCACCGGTTGGCGATTATTCCTTCCATCCAAGAGTGCTCCATAGTGCTTATATATAAGTCACTTTAGATATATCTAATAAGGAGTGTATTATCCATCTTCGTTATGCATTAAGCCTGTTTGCCGGATTGGACTTTATTCTATTTTGTACAATAAAGTTGCTGATAGGCCCGAATCAGGACCTGAGAAAGTGTATTGAGGATTATAAATTTTGCTCAAAAGTACCTGTCAGCAGCCTTGCTTTCAGAAGTGAAATATGCAAAAATCACCCAGGGCTAGTTTGACATGATAGGTGTACTCTGATGAGACAGTTCTCCCATTGCCAATCCTATGTAAAAATGGGTATAAAGTAGAAAAACTGAACACGACTGATCAGGACAGATGAATGGTACTATCTGTGTGTGTGTGTGTGTGTGTGTGTCAGTGTAGTAAGATCAGCTTTATGGTAATGCGTGTGTGTGTGTCAGTGTAGTAAGATCAGCTTTATGGTAATGTGTGTGTGTGTGTGTGTGTCAGTGTAGTAAGATCAGCTTTATGGTAATGTGTGTTTGTGTGTCAGTGTAGTAAGATCAGCTTTATGGTAAAGTGTGTTTGTGTGTCAGTGTAGTAAGATCAGTTTTATGGTAATGTGTGTGTGTGTCAGTGTAGTAAGATCAGCTTTTACACTTCAGATCAATTTTATGTGGACTTCCAAATGTGAATCAGTTGCTGAAAATCACCAGTGTAATGTGCAGTTATGTGTATTGTATAATTAAAGGAAACTCACTTCATTATTAGTGCTTAGTTACATGTATCATCACGTGATGCCTGTAACTGATCTTGACATGCATATTTTACAGGTGACCTTGGCGGGGAAACCAATAACTGGCTTAACATCACGTGGCAAAAAACCCTATGAGAGTCTGTTATTAGGGCGGTATCAATCGTGTCACCATGATGGGAAGCTGACAGATGTTTATCAGCTGGCCACTCCTCCCCAGAATAAAGTCATCATCAGTGTACCTTGTATCCTACATTCAAAGAAGCCACCATTAGATGGTAACTGTCTCCTTTTGATTTATTATTGCATGTAAGAGATAAAAAGGTTGATGTCATGCTTGTGAATACATTTAATCACCTTTCATGAGATTTCATGCTAGAAAAAAAATTATATAAATAACTGTTTTATTAGAGGGGTTATTTATCTTCTGACACTCAAGAGCAATACATAATCCATAAATTGTTCATGCTGGCTTTCTGTCAGGCTGTACGTGGGAAGGTCTGCCAGCAACCTGCAGATGGCCATGGGTTTCCCTCGGGCTCTTCCCGGCTTTTTCTCACCATAATGCTGGCCACCGTCATATAAGTTAAATATTCTTGAGCACACCAATCATATAAATAAATAAATGATCCATAAATTTGATATGTTTGATGTAAATGGTGATTAAGACGCTGGGACAAACATGGTGAAGGGTCAATCCTGGCCTGGACAGGGCCGTTGTGCTTTCATTCCCTCTCATTGCTGCTGGGGCTCTGAAGACAAGAGGTTGACTAAACTTGTGTGGCTGCTTGTGAAGTCTAACATTCGTTGAAAATCACCAGTATGGGGAGAATGTCTGTACGTCACATATGGGAAAGTTAGTAGGATAGTATAGATTGGTTTACCTTGGGCTCTCAATTTTCTTCTGACTGCCATCATACAAGTAAAGGTATTCTTGAGTAAGGTGTTCGGCAACAATATGTAGGTGTTTACTTTCATCCCTCTTGCAGGACTACTGTGCAACTATTGACTGACTACTGTACAACTATTGACCGGCTACTGTGCAACTATTGACTGACTACTGTGCAACTATTGACTGGCTACTGTGCAACTATTGACTGGCTACTGTGCAACTACTGTGCAACTATTGACTGGCTACTGTGCAACTATTGACTGGCTACCGTGCAACTATAGATTGGCCACTGGGTGTTTGGTTTCAGAGCTTTTGAAGGACTATTGTAAGCCAAATCCTCAGTGTGTGGAGCTGTTTGCCAGAAATCTTCGTCCAGGATGGATCAGCTGGGGCAACGAGGTATGGAAGACTGGAGTGAAAATCTGTGATAAACACTGTATGAAAAAAAGCAGGTTTTCATATTGCTTGGATTACAGTTCTGAAAAAAAAAGTTTGAGCTAAGTACTTCTAACTTTGATCGCTATGTATTGGTGTATTTTGATTTTTTCACGTATTAGTCCCCAAGATGGTCAGCTGGTGATATGAAATGGATAAAACCAAGGCTGTTGATAATACCTGCCTGTTGAACACTTACTAAATATGACTGTAATGGTTTATCAATTATTGTAGTAAGCAGTCTTTGTGCGAATAGTCATCGAAAATCATAAATCAATCTTTAATGGAAAACTCACTTACCTACAATCAGAACATGTAGATGAGGCACTGGTAGGTTAATGCTTGTACATGGTGTTGATTTCAATTGAATTACAAAAGCATTCGTACTGAAATCTTGATATTTTCCTTCCACAGGTTTTACGCCATCAGCACCTGAAGTTTTATGATGTTTGTAGATCTGGAACCAGTTGTGATGGGGCTGATGCCAGAGACAGTTGTACTGGTGAACATTGAGGGAAGATGGAGGGAGGAGAACAGTCCAGCTTCTTACAGTTCATTTGTCAATCATTCCTCATACCAGAGCATGTGTCCGTGATATTTGATTTAAGTAATCTTTATTTCTTTTCTAAATAAAAACAAAATACACTAAAGCTCAACCACATCTGGTAGTCCCCTGATAACCTCATGGTAATGAAAAAAAGAGCAAAAAAATTGAAAAGATTGAGAAGGGATGAATGGGATTTGAACCTATGACTGCCATATGGAATGGGTCTACTACAAAAAACGCACTTGGAAGCAATTCAGCTTTGATCCTTTGCCCATAGCCCATAACAAAAGACATAAATAATACAGTGTAGCAAGGATAAACTCCATTCTAAACAGCACTCAACGATGTCCAATTTTACAAGTATAACGGTTTCCTATCATGTGACCTATAAATGTGGTGAAATTTTGCTTTTTCACACTTTGTTTAGTACATATATGACCCTTTGCACTTTTCAGCATTACAGCTGTAACGGTTTTTGGTAATGTGACCTCCAAATATGGGGAAAATGGCATTTTTTCAAAATTTGATCGTAGTTTGCGTCTAAAGTGTACATGGCAGGCAAAAAAATAAGATGAGATTGATGATCATCAAATTACATCAGGTAGCATACTTCAAATATTTAAATTCAAAAACTTGTGATCACCTAACAACTTTGGTAATCAGTGCATTTCCAGAGTTATCAAGACATGAAAATGATTTTTGCACACGTAATTTGCCCCGACATATTGTGTCTGCGTTTTAAATTTCAGCTCGATCGGATAAACCTTTCTGGAGAAAATGACATTTCAACGCATTACATTCATGGCAATATGGTATCCAAAGTACGTCAGGTTGAAGAAGAAAAATTGTGGGGAAAAATTCCCATGTAAAAATGATAAGAAATAGACTGTATCCCATCCTCAGGGTGCTAGAATTAGTCCGCAGTGCCTAATAATTTCATGATACTTGAAAAAAAGGAGAGAAAAAAGACTTGCAGGATTTAACTAGATTTGAACCTGAGCCTGCAAGGTAAACGTTCACAGCTACTACGGTGAAAGCCAGCGAAAAGAAAATTGTGCTCTCAGATACCAGGGCTCAGCCACATGTATACAGAGATTGTGCCTTTGATTTGCTGCTCTCCCTGACAGACCGAATTAGAATACCTACCCTGAGGTCAGCCAAACCAGAGTATATTCTTTGGTGAAGCCCAGAACATGCTTCACTGGGTCCATGGTGAAAGCAAGTGAAAAGAAAACAAATAGTCCTGTCAAATACAACCGCTGTGTCACATGTAGCGAGACACTGCCTTTGATCTACTGCTCCCAGTGACAGACAGAATTACAATACCTGCCTTGAGGCCAGTAAATGCTTTCATGAAGTCTTGCACAAAGCTCCCATGTTAATTAAATGGGAGAGTTTTGAGAAATTTTGTTGGTTTTTTGGCAAAAACTTAAAAACTATACACTGTACAAAACTAATTTTTGTAGAGTTGTAATCCTGACAACACCAGATAGTATGTTTGGTTAATCATTTCAAGCAGTATTTAGAGGTGATGTAATTTTTTCATAATTTTGGATGTTAATTACAGCCTAATTTGCATACCAAATTTAAGGTGCAAGGCTATCTGTGTAGGGTCACCCACCTAGAAACAGCAAATGGAATTTCCTCCCGACAGGTAAACCCGTTTGTGAGATTTTTTAAGGTTAACAATGAAATTCAAAATGGTCACCAAATTATGTGACTGCCCAATGGACACTGAACGTCAAAAGTTGCTTCATATGTTCACTATCTGCAAAGTTTGGATTCTCTGCATGCAGTAGTTTGGCAAATATTGCAGTTTTGCGAGAGAACTGAAAATAATAATATAATAATCCAAACGATTTCAAGAGGTGTCCCCTACAGGAAACCTGGGTGGACCCCTAATAATTCAGAAGACTCCAAGTGGTGTCCTACAGGAAACCTGGGTGGACCCCTAATTAAATACAAAAAGACTTCTGTTAAATGTGACAGTAACAGTGGGAGACCAGGTGACTGTTTTAGCAAGGGCAAGGAATGCACATTTGTTTGGCAATGTAGGTTATGAACAGGCCACTGCCTGGTGTATGAAAACCTGGTATGGAGGACTACCTGGTCCATAGGCAATTGGGAACATCTCCCTCCAGTAGATCTCCTTCCGTAAGACCATCCCAGACTATGTACTCTTGTTTGTGTGTGTGTGTGTGTTGATTACATTACATTGAGCATTACACTGTGTTTGAACTGCAACATGATCCTCTTTGTGTAGCCTGGGTTATAATACCAGATATAGTGTAAGTGATCAAAGCTCTCATCCTGTGAGCAAGCACCTTAGACAGATGCAGCAATTAACTCAACTTGGTATTTTGAATTGTTCTCTACGGGTTGTTCTTTGTCTGGTGAGAATCCTTCCTGAAGTGGCCTTCCACATTATGTTCCCAATTGATTTAAATGGTTAAGCTGTTGTTTCAGTTACCTGTGACGAAAATAAACTGATAAATTAACTTTTGTAGTAAATAAGTCTAATGTGATGTATATAACTTCTTTGAATACCATAATAAGCTCAACTTTTCTATCTTTGAGCTGTATACATGTATGTAGGTATGTCATGTGCAACACTTGTGATGGGCATTATAAATATCGGAGAGCTTATCAATGCCATTAATACTCTCTGATTTAATTTTTTATTCGACTGGTGTTTTAAGCTGTACTCGGGAATATTTCGCTTCCACAACGGTGGCTACCATTATGGTGGGAGGAAACCGGGCAGAACGCGAGGGAAACCCAAGACCATTGACAGACTGCCGTCAGCATGAGCTAACCTTGAACTCACAGTGACTGCATTGGTGAGAGGCTCAAGGGTCATTACGCTGCACTAGCTCGCTAACTAACTTAGCCATGGAGGTCCCCCTAGTGCACTCTGATGAATTATTACACACCTTACAGGCAACACTGGATGGGCAGCTATCTAGCACAGCAGGCACTGTATCAGCAAGGACTGCATTATGAGCAACATTGTGAGCGGGCAAAGTGTCGTGTACATGAGGGAGAGATTGTTCTAATGAGCAATACTTTTTACAGGCAACACCGAATTGTCAAAATAGTGTTGGAGAGACTTACATTACAGGCAATACTGTGATCAGGGCAGTATTGGGAATTGGAAAGTATAATGTACATATTGGAGAGCTTGTTTTAGTGAGAATTACTTCACAGGCAACGTTATGTGCTGAAAAATATAGTGTACATAGAGCAGAGCTTGTTTTAATCAGAATTACTTCACAGGCAACGATGTGGTCAGGGCAACATTGTGAGCTGGAAAATATACTGTACATATGGAAGAGAATGTTTTAATGGGCATTACACACTTTGTGGGCAACATTGTGAGAAGTGTCTTCTGGGGAGATGTCACAAGGCTAGAGAATAACACAAGGAGAGATGAGAACAAACTAAGGTTGTAGAGAAGTGAGAGTTCAAGGCAGACAGATGAGAGAGGAACAGTTTTATTAATACACCCAGACTATTTACTGTGCAGTAACTATACAAGAGCTGAATCAGTACAGATACACAACATGGTGCACCCAACCAGTATACACACACGCACTGCCCAGAGACTTAGACAAGAAAGACAGAAAACAGAATCAGTAAGTAACAAAAATAGTGTCACACCAGCGTATAAAAGAAGATTGAATCAGATTGCAGAAGTGATAGAAATGTTGCACTATTTCAAGTGGGCTTCATCAAGACTGTACACTATAAGACAAGCACATGGATAAAAAAATAATAATGTCGAAAACAGCAGCAAGACTTCACAGTTTTGTTACAAAATGTTTAATTACTTTTTTTTTTACTCATAATTACAGAATATCAATTATAAACCAATATGTTCTCTTAACAAACTTGCTTTAGTTATATTTTAATATGTCAACACTGGCAGAAAAGCCTTTAAAACACCAGGCCTTCTGGGTAGTTTTCACCAATAAATAAAATTTTAAACATGTAAATGTTGATAAAAAAGCTACAAAAAACCATCATTAGTTGGTTTTGTTCCCTTTACACATAGGCACATAAGAACATACTCTACCCACCAGCTGATCTTCGCTGACTTTCGCCACCACTGACAACAACAACAACAACAACAACCAGTGAGGGACCCTGAATGTATTGAGCATGGCGGCATCAGGGTGCAATCTACTGTTTACATCTCTACACTGGACTTTCTGACCAATACATACAATGCCTCCACTAACATGGCAATCAAAGCTTGTAAAAGGTCAAAAGAGGTGGAGCATCACCCTGGTGGGCGGGAGGGTCTCTGATCAATCAATTACCTTGATAGGCTGGGAAGTCCTCACGCAGTGGACTAGACCAAATGGCTGGTTTCAGTCACATTTTTCAATACAGATAATAATAAAATACCACAAAACGAGGTGGTGAACATTGAACATGGAGAGAAAAAACACCCACAAAATTTAACATGAAGTAAACAATACAGATTGCCTAGAACCAACAGAAACACCACAGAGACTGAATGATTTCTGGTCCATTCGAAAGTCAATTTGCGTATATCAGCTGTTCACTTAGTTATGATTGGAAAGAAATTATCAGCTACAGTATAATGAGGGTTTAAAAGATAGCTTGCCACTGTCATACAATATGCTCAACTAGTGATGGAACGAGAAGAAAGAAAAAAAACGAAATCTTTGGTTGGCCAGAAATACAGGAAATAAAGTCTGTACAAAAGCGTGCCTAGACCTACTGGTCAGCCATGTGGATATTAGGGGTAGAATATAATGATGTAAAGCTATCTCTGGACAGCTGAGTCCACAGGCCGCTACAACTACTCTGTACAAGGCAACTTCATCAAGGTCAGCAGAGTAAAAAACACGAGGTCCAGCAATGGAAACAAAATTATATATTTATAGGATAAATATGGCTATTAGTATGTATTGTATTAAAATTTACAACAAAATTCGGCACAAAAACTTGAAAATATTTAACCACGCCTGAATGTGTAATATAAAATGAAAAAAAAAAAACCTAGAAAAACAAGCAGATCTAACTTCACTGAACAAGAACAGCAGAACCTATTATGGAATGCTGCTTTCTTCTGGATTCCCACCACACCCTGATAACTATAAGTAATAAACATCACCTTTTTGAAAAAAAAAAAAAAAGAAAAAAAAATAAAACACGAGGATTTCATGAAGAAACAATGTCATGGTTATGGGGCAGAGAACTTATTTACAACATACAAAGCCGTGACAAAGTCATCTCCATACTGCCACTTTATTCAAAGAAAAGAAAAAAAAAGGAAACAGAATGCAAATGCAGTTGGGTTGAATTTTGAGGTATGGAATCCCAAAAACTAAATTATCATGTGTAAAAATTAATTTTTTTTTTGTTTGTTTTAAATGAGTCGCTCTGATACATATTTATTATAGCATGTATTTTTTTTTTCCTCCAATGTATCTTCAAAATGCAAAAATATATCTCCAAACCTCATAGTTACACAATTGTTCTCATAGACCTCATACACCCAAAAATTGCAAAAATAGGACTTTAAAAAAATTAACTTCATCCTATATATCTGCAACGTAAGACCAGGTCTGGACCTCTTTGTATAAAAGCTATTAAAATATTTAATTTCAGAGTTCCCCTTTTACATCTAGAGGGTATCCCGTGAAAATATCTGGAGAGTTTGCCACAGCTTATAAGTCTGGCGTTAGCTGGGGATTAGCCTCTTTTCCCTTCCATCTCTCAGTTCCATGTTGTATTAAAAGCATGCCTGCATGCTCTCCCTATTGACATTCCCCTATTCATCTCATCTTCCAATCCTATTAAGAAATCTGTCCAGGGAGCACAAATCTAAACGCACCACAAAGTCCTCACCTCTAAAAACCTTGACTGTCCCTAATCATTAAAACACTCATATATTTAAATGATGATTTTACAAAATGACATTCTTTCAGATAACAGTATTTTTCATGGGAAATTAACAAAATAATGTCAATAAACTTTAGATTCAAAAAACATCATTTTTTTTTCTCTTTTAAATTCATTTGAACAGTTAAAACTCTTTTTATTTCTTAATTATTTGTTCACAAACATGTAAGCTTCGGTATTTACATGAACACCTGGAACAAAAGTGCTTCTCTCAGCCAAAATTTGAGGTCGTTCGTTATCAATTAAAAAAAATAAATAAAAAAAGAAAAAGAAAAGCAAACGTCTGATGAAAATTTCCTGCATAACAAAGAGAGATAATCACAACAGCTTCTCTGCTCTCACTGGTCTGAGCATGAACCCAAAACCTCTCCTTAACCTTTATGCTGATAAAGGCACTTGAATGATAAGCTAACGGCCAACTACTACAAATCTCTTTTTATATAATATATATATATAATATTGGACCCCAACCAGAAAAAGAGGAACTCTGAATGGTTTCACTTGCTGCGTTATACCTGCACTTAAATATCTCTCTCTGAAACTGGGGTCAGCTAGTTGTTTTTTTTTTTTTTTTCTGCTATTTGTCTCACTCGCCTGTCCAGTCCAGCTGCCTTTAGGAAAGATTATAAGACTCGTTCCCCCAGGTGCTAACGAGGCCGAACTCTCGCCCAGAACTATCGTATTTCAGTATAAAAGATAAACATAGAAAAACTGAGAGAAAAAAAACATATGAAATCAACCCCTCCCCATACCCCCTTTCCCCCAACCCCGATACATTCCCCTGAAGGTGTCACAGCAGTAGTAAGACAAGGGAGAGAAATCTGGTCGCTCAGTGCACCGAGTGTTGATTTCGTCCTATGTCGTCGTCTGCGCTGTCACGGCTGGCATCACAAGCTGGTGGTGATCAGTAAGGCAGGGAGCTCACAATGTGGATTTAGAGAAAGACACCCTCAAATGCTGATTATCCATCAACTGGTAATTGTGCATAGCCTACAAATCAAAGCGCCATTGCATTTATTCATTTATAAGTGATTAAAACAACAGTGAAATATTAAGGCATATCTGATATTTTATTTATTTATTTAAATTATTTATTTGATTGGTGTTTTATGACATACTCAAGAATATTTCACTTGATGACGGCTGCCAGCATTATGGTGGGAGGAAACTGGGTAGAGCCCAGAGAAACCCACGACCATCCACATGTTGCTGGCAGACCTTCCCATGTACGGTATCTAATATTTTACACTTTCTAACATCATATTTGTTACACAATACTACTGAGTAAATTTAACTTTGGCCCATATTTTATTTTATACTACTCAGGCCGTGCATCAAAACAATGAACAGAATAATGCTAAGTGAAATTTTGCATGGCATAAATCAAGTTCTTGAACAAAGCACTTTACAGTGTACCTTAACTTTGGTATTCAAATGTCACTCACCCCTTCTACAAAAATCCATACACGAAATCGTGCCTAAATTCACACAGATTCATCCCAAAATTCATACAAAATCTTTCTTTCCTATATATTTCCCTTTCAAAGATAGGCAAAACACATGAAACAAATTTCCTTGCCCTACAAGGAATATTGTTAATCGTACCATCACTGATGTGCAGGAAACCAATGTTTTACTCACTATTAAAGCCATAACTGCTTCATCAACTGTAGCCATCTGGATAAGAGCCATGCGTCGGTCTTTACTGTAAAAATACGACACAGAACCTTGCCTGATTGTTCGAATACTGCCATATGACCATTTAATTTCTATCATTATTTGACTGCTGTTTTAGACAAGCCTAGACATTATTCACTTCTGCGAGAAGGCATTTAGTACACTTGAACCTTATATTTATTTGTAGCATATCTAAAAAGCTTGATTGATTAATGCTACAATAATTAAATGGCAGTCATTTTTATGGGTGGAAAAAACCACAGTGCCTGGGTTAAAAAACCAACCAATGGCAAGTTATTAAGGAATTTTCACATAATTAATAGAAAACAAGAGGTCTTCACATGTGTAAGGCTATGGAAATGACCAGAAGCATCATAGACAGCTTATCGTCACCATGGCCTCAACAAACAATGAGTGTCAAGAATTTACAAATTCCTTGCCCAGGGTCAGGATTGAACTCCCACCTCCTGTGGCTTGGGTTAGGAGTCTGCACGCCTGAACCACTGAGCTATACATTCCACTCTTCAGTCCACAAAGAGCTGAATACTCCATCCTTATTTTGCTGTCATGGCAAATAATCTGAAGACTTCAGAACCAGCAAAGTCCTAACCAATGGTACATCAAGATTTCACACAACAGAATTTAAAAGACACTTACGGGAAAAATTTGAAACCTTTAACAGTGCCGTGTTTGGCGAAGGCCTCCTGAATTTGTTCCTCTGTGACTGAACCTCTGCAGGAAGGGATTATATAAAATATGAATCTACATGTATTCCACAAACACATGGTGAACTACATGCAATTTACAAATTTTCTCAAACACATCGAGTAGGGCTCTTCAAACACAAATCAAGAGACTCAATTTCTTAAACTTCTGAAGAAATCAATGTGTTCTTACGGTGTTAATTTTCAACATAAATTTCATCAATTTCAACCAAAAACACAACTAGAAAAAAGTCCCCAAAGTAGGCTCTAAAATACTATTGCACATTTTGAAAGTCAGAAACAGCTTTGTGGAATCAACCAATATTTCCCAGGTAATTCCATACTGGCGATTTTTCGTAGTTATACTTACGGAATGTTGGACAGATGAAGGACAGCTGAGGGAGGATAGATATTCTGGCAATTTTTAGACCCTGGCCTCTTAAACCTGTGAAGAGGTGAGTTACTGAAGTCTTTGGTTAGCCCGGCATCTTGCTGCAAAATGACAACAAATTCAAACATACTCTATGCAAGTTCAGACAGAAATAATCATTTCATCATTATTTTGATTGCAGGACACTGCATGCCAACATTTTTTTTTTTTTGTGGTCATTCAGAGACATCTATGAGCTTATTTTGCCATCACACAAGCACATCTTGATGGCCAGTGAACATAGCTTTGTCAGGACTCCCGAAGATGAGACAATTTATTAAATTCTGTCTAGTCACGTTGGTATTGAAGAAAAAATAGTATCCTGGGATTTATTTTGGTGTTAGTGCTTTCTCCCCAAAATACATTTCTGTTGCATTGCTGATAAAGGAAGAGGGGAGGTGTGCATCTGGAAAATGTATTTTTCTGTTCCCAAATATCAGTATTTTGAAGAATAAATCGTACCTAGTGAAGAGAAATTATTTTTATTGGGCCAAATTACACTAGCTTAGATGACTTACTGGTTGTCCTTCCTTCGGCATCTGTACCACAGAATGTTTGGACTGTATCACCCGAATGGCCTTGCCCCAGACGCGTGCCCCAGACAAATGGGCAATGGCTGCCAATAAACAACACTTTGCATTAAGACAGCTAATTAAACAGTCAGTTTAACAGGAACGTTAATGACCTGCACCAAATAAGCAAAATTATACAAGTCTCAAGCTGGTTTTTCTGGCCTCCTCTGAGCGGCTACATAATGAATCTGCATCCAACACATTTTTAATCCTTGACCAACATCTGAATCACTTTATAGGGCTCAGAAACCAACGACCAATGAGAATCAGGAAATTCATCAAACATGAAAAACGTATGTATGGATTGGGTTGGTTTTCAAATCTGATTTGGGTTGCGAGAAGTGAACATGCTCACAGAATTTATCAACTGTAAGCAAAGACAGATCCCAATTAATCTCCTTCAGTTTTCCCTAAAGCAAAGTCATTTTCATGTGTAACTGATGTTAATTTAAAATTTTTTAAAAAGTTTAAATTATGTTCATAATTAAGCAGCGAATGTCACCAGAAATATTTCCACAGCGCGTCTCACTAGAAGTCTAAAATTAAAATGTCGTCGAACTTACCAAGTTGTGCTTGATGCGGCTCAGCCATTTGAATGAGAGCGTTATCCTTTTTGTTGAACAAAATCTTCACTCTATGAACGTCGCCATACACACCTGCACAAGTGGAAATGGGAACATGATGAAAATGTCCATGGAATATCCAGCTTTTGAAACAACACTGGTTGCTTAATGAACACGCTCAAATTTCTAAAAGGCTATACCTGTACACTTTGAAACTATCAACACAACACACAATGGTGCATTTACAAAGCTATTTTCTTTAGTGCTATCTCATCCAGCGGTGAGCAATATCAGTCCAAGGGACCAGTTTCCATTCCCTATCCCTCACACCGATTTATCCACAAGTTAAACTCTGTCCATGCCAAAGTTTTTGGTTAACAGATGTAGATATATGTATATATACACGTACATATCCATGCAGTATGTGGTAACTTGGTAACAAACCGACCAGAGCGTGTAGACAATATGGAAGCAGTTTGGCAACATTATGTTATGCAAAACAGGAAGTACCCTGGCGGCCATGTTGGTTGGCAGACAAAGAGTTTTGTTACTACAGATACACAGAAAGTCTTGCTAGTCAATACAGAAATGGCTGGCTTCCAAACACCAAAGGCATTAGATAAAAGGTATACAAATTCAAAAAAAAAAATCTTTTCTTACAGTATTAATGTGTGGTTAATTTTTCTCTACTTCAAATGAGACTAAGAAGAAAAAAAAAAACAACGTTGAAATAAACAGTGCATAAAAACGTACCAAAGAGGGTAAAAAGAGCATCGGGCGTGACCATCTAGAATCAGAGCAACAGGGAAGAGCAGAGCGAGGAAAGTCCGAGTGAGCGAACAGAGAGTCCACGTGGAGTACACCAGCAGAGATTGTGGGATGGGAAAAAAAAGAAAAACATGGGAAAATCAGTGGTTGTCATCTTCTTTATTATAAAACACTGCAGACAGATCAACAAGTTGACGGTGGCACAAACACGTCACCGCAGAAAGGCTGTTGATCTCTACTGGGTGGGGCAGAGAAACAGCCGTCACGACAGGGAGTGGGCATACGTGGAGTGCTGCGAACAGGTTCTTACTTTAGTATCCCTCATCCCCCTCCCTCTACAATGGTAGCAGCCGCCTCCCTCTCTCATATATATAAACAAGCCAAACCACTCATGTTACTTCACATAGAATAGGGGTGATTAGTGGAGAAATCTCAGTGATTTGGTTAATGTGATCAGGAGAACAATCAAATACATATGACAGAAAACTCCACCATGCTACAAAACAGTAATCTCCCTTGGCATGCCCCTCCAAGGCTAGGCCACACAGCAGCTCTGCCGCCGGAGTTATGGATTATCCCATGCGGCTTGAGTGAAGCCACAAAAATAGCGATAAAGCTTTGTAAGCATGGCCAGACGAACTACAGTAGGATGTTGTCGATACCACACTCAGCTGCTGATACAGAGTCTGCCCTTTCACCCACCATATTTAATATCCACAATCACTTTCACTTTTACTTTCACACCACTTTCAGTCTTGAATACCACCACTCACATAAGACTTCAACCAAATATCAGCTAGAAATCATAGGCACTTACTAATTTTGAAAACCAAAAAGGATGATCTGTTTTCCATTTCTGCTATATAACCCCCTAATTCTCATCCATTTCTGTACTGTATATTTGAAATCTTTGTCAACACAATTCGTCCACTTTCTAGCTTAGCTAGAAATCTGTTTACATTACTTTGGCTGGGTAACTTACAATAATAACGCACATACATTTAATGCCTTGAAATCAGCTAAAAGAATTAATCATGGCTCTTTCGGATATGCAATATGCAAAATAATTTGAGAAGTTGTGGTATACTTATGCTGGTACACCCATTCATGCTTTATCTACACAAATACACATCAAAGTCCAAACATATACCAGTTCATAATTATTCTCCAGTAATTAGCAGCAAACATGTCATTAACCATGAAATGGCAGCGACACAATAATAGCAGGACATTACCGTGAAAATTTGCCATGATCACGTTAAGCAGGCCAATTCTCATAGTGCAAGACATCAAGAAATTCAACAGCAGTTACCAAATTTCTGTTATAAAAAGTCTTTCTAGGTTATTTAACTTTCATAGACAATATTGAAACAAAAGCAAATGGTGACTAACTGAAGGAGAACAGTACAGTCAACCACCCATAATTCCTGGGAATTGTCCTGCTGTACAAATTGTAGATTAGCCTGTGGAACACCTGGTGAAGTCACATGTAAATCACGGTAAATCATGCAACATCTCACATGATTATTTGCCCACTTTGTGCAGCAGGGTAAATAGTAGGAATCAGCTTATGGATGACTTACTGTACTTGTGAGTATCTGTAAAACAGCTTTGCAAACAAGCATGCAGCCAATTTATATATTACTAACTAAGTACTAATTCTCAGTACACATAGTATATTAGCAGGCTGTAAAAGATTCGCGCTGCAGGGCCATATATGGGAGTACAAAATATAAACAAAGCAAACATAAAACAGAAAATTTTACAATGCAAAACAGGTAAATAAATAAATACTGTATTTCACCTAAAGTTGAACTTTTTCCGAATAACAAATTCTGAGAGATTCTGAGACATCATAGGTGGTTTTCTTGTGAAGGTTCACAAATTTCATCAAAAATATCATTTTAAGGCCATGACGTGCTTACGAAAGTGCGTTTTTACAAAGCCAAACCTTACATGTAGGTCAAACAGAGTATGCAATATTTATTGACAATAGTATAATCAAGTTTTCCAACAAAATGAAATTTTCAGCCTCTAATACACTATGCAGACAAAGAGGAAAGGTCACAGAGTACTGTTATCAAATATCAGGCAGAGGATCACTACAAGGTTGGTGAGTTGTCTTTGCTATGTACCCAACCACTGCTGTATGTGCAGCGTGGGTAGGGAGAGGCGGGGCGTGTGGGCATCACATGGATACAGCGAGATCTAGGAGGGGGAGTGGAGGGGGCAGAGGGCAGTGCCTTTGAAGTGTTCCTGGGTGTGATTGCATGATTCTCTGTGTGTACACCACAGTTTTGCATGAATGAACTTCCTTCAGAAAGTCCCTTACTGGTTGGACCAGCATGTACATAATAGAAGAGCTTGGTAGCAAAAGGCAAAATACCTAGCTAGGTAAACAAGCTGTCAGTAATTAGTATTAGATCACAAGATGACGACGCACATGTGCACCATCCACATCAGTGTAAACATGTTTGGTTAACCAGGTATGACCAGGCAGAGGTTTAAAGGGAAACCAAACTCTCGCTGATTGGCTGGTTTGACAGCCCTGGTGTACTCCAAACTAAGCATGTATTGCACATTTATCCATGCATGACCATGGCTATAGGTTTAACCTAGAGAATGACCTCTCCTCTATCAGCCAATCAGCATTGTTTCTGTATCCCTTTAAAACAGTGATTTGGCTAAAAACTATTTATCATCCTATCAATCATCTTCAAATTTTGACAGGACAAAAACATAAGGAACATATGAGGAATCTCACTGGATATTAGAATGGTTGGCATTTCATTTTGACATTAAAGAGTGGGGCGAGTCTTGGGCCGGAATTGATGTAGGTCAGCAGTGACTTCGGCAGAATGACAGAGAGCATGATATAACAGGGCTGGAAGACTGTTAACATCTGAGAGACAGCTTTCAGTCAGACAAGAGCACGGACTGGGGCAAGAACAGAAGACAGCCATGGGGCGGGGTCCTGTAAACAACACGGTTCTCTGTTAATCAGGGGAAACAAATAAGCTAAGGCTGTATACCTCTTCATCCAGGTTGGACACATGGACCACGCTGCTGCCTGCTGTGGGTACAGCTAGCCCCATCTGGGCGGCTGCGCCAATCGCCTGCTGCATGCCGAACCCTCCTGGAGCTAACGGGGGATTGATACCTGTCAACAGAGATGCTCAACCATGAGACTGGGGGAAAAACAGGAGAGAATGAATCAGGCTGTCATACCTTCAGTTACAAAACGCTAAATGCAACGTTTAAAACTAACAACACTTTAAGGTGGATGGATAGGCAGACAGATCTAACAGACCACAACAGAGCTGCTTATGTTGAACCAGAAAATGATCTGAGCCTTTATGGTTTATCAACTTCTGATTTTCTCACCAGCAGGGTTATAGCATACAAAAAACTCAACAGGTAAAATCTTTTGTTACTGTTGCCAATATTTGTTACCCTTTCTTGAACCAATGCATTTTGTGCACCTTAACATATATATCCAAACAATAATGTACACACAGAAGACAGTTTCCCTGTAGCTGTTATCATGATTCTAACAGCATCTTTATCAGTGTACATCACTCCATAACTCTTAATGAGCAAGTGCAGAGAACATTTCAACGATACATAAACTGACATCATATGTGTTAAGTATTTACCATGGTAATCCCGTCACACAGTATTAATGCATGCACCAAGTCACACAATAGATTCTGATTCGTTACGATACATCACAGAGAAAAAGCACTTAATTATTTCTTGGGGAAAATTTATGCAATATGAAATTATGAAGTACCATGGAAAGTTTCTTTGAACCAAGTGACAAAAAGATATAGCTGATTATAACTATGTTAATGGTTACGCTTTGATATGACAGTTATGATGTAGAGATGACAGAAAAGTGCTACAGAGAAGTGTGTGTATGTGCAAGGCTAATAACCACATATCCAGAAAGTATCAAGGTTTATACAGGGTGCTCTGAGGAAAATTAGTCAAAGTGAACCATGACTTATCACAATACAATGGACAAAATAACAACATGCATTTTGTTAAATGCTGTCAGAAGAGCAGATGTGGAATTCATAAAAATCCCAATAGTTTTCTAATGCACAAGTTTCTTTGTGATTAATTACGACATCTTACGTTGGATATTTGATTTAATTTCGAGAAGACTACCACATAACCGTGTGTGAGGTTACATTTCATATTATTAAATCATTCACCCTGCTCAAGAACAGAATCCTCTGAGGCGGGAGATCAAATTACTAATTATTAAAACAAATTTAATTTTACAATGATACTGAAATGCACTTATAACTACTATACTATGACATTTCATTCAATTACATACAGTTATCAAAAGAAACTTAAAGAATATCAGAAACATAAGATCAAAACTTAAGTGGAATACTGAAATGAAGTTTTCTCTCTAAGCTGCTAAAAATTTTCTAACATGTCAAGAAAAAATATATAAGCAAACTTGCATGTAGCAGAAATATGATGGCAACCAGTTGTCCCAAGTGAATGCAATAAACACATGCTCATTAGCAACCCCCCCCCCTCCCAAATAAAACAAAATAGTTTTTAAGTTGGAACTATACCAAAACTGTAGCTCCCTTCCATTATTTCGGTAAGAAACAAGTTCATAAATATATTAACGTTTTCTGAAATTTTTGATTTGTGAGTATAAAGTGTAAATTGTCACAGGCAAATGTTGGTCAATGATCACACAAATCCCGCTTTGTTTTTCAACAGGCAGAACTGTAAAACTGAAACCTGCACCAGTTCTATTTGTCAACACTGGGACGGATCAGTTTGAGCCCAAATACATGAGAACCCTCTTCATTTGACATTTAAAGGGAACTATGTTAAACTGATAGCAATCTGATGCAATTCTTATAACTTTGTGATACAACAATGTCAAATTGATGACACTCTGATGAAATTCTGTTGAAGTCAGGACATTCTGATGGAACCACGTCAAAATGAAACAATGTCAATGTAACCCTGTTAAAATGAAAACATTCAGAAGGAACTGCATCCAAATGACACAATTCTAATGGAACCCTGTTAAAATTATGACATTCTCATAGAACAATGTCAAGATGATGGCTTCTTAACAGAGCTCTGTTGGAATATTTCAACTGCAACCATGTTAAAATGATGACATCCTGGTAGTGTGGAATTAATGTGATTATACTCTTTGAATTGCATCAAGATGACGACAAACATCCAAGTCCCCTATACCTTTCTGTGTCAAATATAACACAGAAAACATGACTTTACATACAAGTATTGATCTACAAAACTGGATAGATAACAGCATGCCCAGGGAAGAAAAAATAAAAATATAAGTGATGAATGCGAGAGATACTATGCAAAATGTGTACAGAATTCTATGGAGGTAGAGAAAAGAAGACAATCCTGTACACAGGAGACAACCATGAGGACTAGAGAGTGGAGGCAGGCTAAAAGAAGCACAAAACTTACCACTAGGCAAGCCACCAAAGGCTGCATAATTCGGGAGAAAATCAGGAAAAAAAGAAAACAAAGATAAAGCATTCAGCTACAGCACAAATCTACTCTTCATAATTCGTTATCTTCCCTCCTCTGGCATATGAAGCTCTTTACTCAGAGAAACATGGATAAGGAGAGCAGAGAGCTTCGGGTACTGGAATGGGAGTGGGAGAAAGGGTTCCCCAGCTGATATATCCTCAAGAACACACAGGGACCATCACCACAGCTCAAAAGGTTTTAACGTCACTACTCCTTCCAACTACCCTTACAAAAAATAGTCGTCTGTATGATAATAAAATGTATTTGGTATAACTGTAACTTTCAGTGCACGGAACAGTTCATTTGAGGGTCTTTTTTTAAACAGCAGAGGCCTAAATAGCTTTTCGTACACAGTAAATTCCAAATTCACATCTAATTTTCTCAAACTACGTGCACTTCCTTGTTACGCTCCATCATACCATTATGAAATTCTTCATATTTTGTTTGGCCCTGGGGAGGGGGAGGGGGGGGATTCCAGGTCTACAACTTAGGGAGATAGCTTTAAAATTGTTTGTCAATGATCATCTTGGTGTCAAATCTTATGTTCTCAATAGTTTGTGGACTAATCAAGGAAATTTAAGTGCAAATTCACTCTAAGACCTTCATTATTCAGTCCTAGTAATATAAGTCTTTTTCACGACTGCTTCACAAAAATATACAGGTTAAGTGTATCTGGATGTTTTTTTCTGGTTGAAATCCTCAAAAATAATATTACATCATATTTTGGAAAATGCAAGAGGGAAATACAATATCTATGCCTATCTTTAATATATACGGCTTGATGGGATCATTGCCTATGCTGGTGCTCTACAGTACAGTATGGGTCATCATAGGAGTTTTGCACTGGTATCTCAACAAAGAGCCATTAGCCAGCCAGAGGTTTGCCAGTGGTGCACCAGTGGAATGAATCTGAAACACTGCAGTTCCATTTATCCACACCTAATCCACAACCTGCACAACAGTTTTATACACTCGGCTGATACAGCCCATTATGTATGTGACCTGCTGTGGACTGCTAAAAGCTTGCTACAAGTGTGTTAACTGTGAGTTAGTGGCTGGCTGGTAACTCACAGAGGCAGTCAACTTTCTTCTATTTCTCACTCGCTTTTTACTACCTAAGCCTTTGAAAGCAGCCTTACCCAAATTTGTTTCTTTTCTGATCATGAAATCTTGGTACCTGTATCTGTCAACCTCAAACACATTACAATTGTCCTCAAATGCAATGAATATGTGTTTCAAATGTCGTGTCATGGTTTAGTTTCCAAGTTGAGGCATGTATAAGGAAGGGCTTTGTAGCTGATTGAGCTTGTCAAATGTGAGACAAATATGATTATACAGTCATCTAGTCAAATTCAAGGACAACAAAGAACACTGCAAAATGGTACATCTAATACTTACCTGTCACATGTAAACTCATACTATTATAATCAAAGCACTATAATCAGACCCAACATGTAACACACCCTAGGTTAACACCATATACCTGTTAGCCTATATGTACATGTATACATACAGGAGTTTAGAAAGGCATATCAGGAGTAAAATTCCGCAAACAGTTTTCTGTGCTGACTTTTGTGTAAGATGATATGCCTTTCCAAACCCTTTAGAAAATTGAAGCAAGTGGTTAGTGAACACAAATGCATGTAATTTAACTTGCATCATGCAATCCAGTATATATTCATATATAGATATATAAATATAAATATATTTATATATGCTATATCACGGACATGTGTACAAACAACAGTCTACAAAAACTGCACCTCTCACTGTAGTTTTTCCACCCGTCCCTTTGCCTACTCCCACAGTCTATATGCTGTTTTTTCTGTTCTTAGCTTATTAACCTTAAATACTTAATTTGTAGCAATGGAACTGTCATGCAAAACAGGAACAGACAGAAGTCTCTAACAATACCAGCACATGAATGATCTCAGTCTTCACATTTCTTGTACATAATGGGAAAAAGGTTAAAAAGAAAAAAAGAAAAAAAAAGTTTTCAAAAAATAAAAGGTAGGCCTAAACACATATCTTGAATACAAACAGAACATGTCAATATTTCAAGACGGTGAGTGAGACATTCAGTAGAGGTAAAATAACAATTTACAGCCAGTTATGCATGTTCTGGTGCAAACATAGGTTTGAGTTCACAGGACATGAGGTTTCTATCATTATACAGAAACCTCCTCCTGATGAGTGGGGCTTTGCATGACATGAACTTGCAACACCTTGAGAGGGCTTCCGAATCAGAGCCAGTCTAGATGTTCAACTCTGGGAGACCAGTTATATGGGACAAATGGCAGAGCCTACAGACAAGGCAGTGTTGCAGAACAACAACAACATCTTAGCGGCATACCTCCAGCTGCAGCGGCCCCGTATGTAGTTAGTTGAGTAGCTCCCATCCCAGGCACTGCGAACGGCGTCGCCAACACACCCGGGGGACCTTCGTGAACACAGTTACAAACGAGGAGCATGCGATTAATTTCACAACCAAAAATGGTAGTATTCTACGATTCAGCGCCGCAGACGATGTCAGGAATCGGCGTTTCTTTTCCAGTGGCTTGAGGCATGGTATCACTAATTGTTGTACTTAGCATCTGCTGTTCACAATGACCACCTGAGATGCTAAGAAGATGAAGTCATGAAATCATGCCTTATGTCACTGGAAATGTAACGGCTCCTGCAAACAGTCAACACTTCACAAAGTGGACCGATATCACCAACTTTTATGAAAACACCAAAAAGATATTTTTGCAGATTGTGAACATCCATTTTTTCATAATTAATCAAGATAAATTCAGAAGTATGTTTAATTCAAAATAGCACGCATTAGGTGAAGCATGTAATTGAAAGTTAAAAAGCGCCAAAGAAAAAATACAAAACAACTGCTAACTATAATAGTGGCAAAAGCAACAAAAAGCAAGTACAGGTCTACCCTTTTACAGCTTACATGTAGGTAGTCTGGCCAAATGAGTGCTACAGAGTGCTATAATGTGCACGCATTAAGCAAAAACCTGATCACCCAAACCTGTTAATCAATTCTCCATACAAATGAAAGTTTTTTTTTTAAACAAAGACCCAGCTTATTTTCTTTCAGCAATAAAAAAAATGACATTTATATCAGACTACATATATATATACACAATACAGTCTATAATTGTATAACCAGTTATCCCAAATGTAGACTCTTAATAAAAGTGAACAAAAGTGCCTTTACAATGTTGAAATTCATGAACAGAAATTAATAATTATAGCAGTGTTTTGGGAAAATCAACACAATGTCACCTGGTCTTCTTCTATGTTCCAAGCCAATCTATTAAAATAATTACATGCACACCCACCCACATTCCCAATGACTGAAAAAAAAGGCTTCTTTGCAGCATGTCTTTTGATTATTTCCTCCACACGACCGTGCACTGTGTGTTCTAATCAGTCCTGAAGTCGAGTAAAAATGTCATGCCTCAACAAAAGCATTTTACTGATTACTCTGGACTTCATTTCCATACACAGTCATGGTGCTTAGGGCATGGCTCAGTGGTAAAATTAAAGCTTTGTCACTGGTAGAATAAAACCCCATTCCTGAAGTCATATGTCACTGTATTGTACGAGGACACAACAAATATATTGCCGTCACACTTCTTCTACCTGTATCTCTTACACCACATGTCTTAGGGTAGTAAAATCCACAAGTAACAAATACTCCAGCCACACGCAGGAGGCTATCTATCTATTTTCTTCTATCTCTCATCTTTCTAGCAGCTGTCTGAAACCAATAGTGACAACTTTTTGCGATGATTTTGTTCTGGAAGCTTTTGTTTTCCCAAAGACAAACACGCCTTCTCCTTTCGATAACCAGTGTCTCCTTTCACTAGAAGAAGCCTGACAGCCATGTCAAATGTGAAAATGTCAGTGTGAGAGGGAGGGAAGAGCTTAACAATACCTTGGTGGGGGTAGGGCAGCACAGCCTGGTCTACGGCAGCATCTCCTGTCGGCAGGTTGGGGTTGGTGTAATCTCTGCTCTTTGAGTTATTGTACTTCACGTTGAGATTTGTTAGCTTCGAGTAATCAATCTTCAAGATGCAGCAACCATTATAAATACACTGACCATCCAGGGACTGAAACACAACATGTAAACATCATTACACTTCTTCATTTCTTGGTAAAAATGTTTTTTAAATATTTTTCAATTTCCAAGAACAGATACACAAACTAATGCAGAAGCATCAAGGGCTATTAGATGTACACTACTTAACCATGTTTATGTGCATGTCCTACCATCTAATCCTCGCAGCATGAACCCCTGCCTTCATATCGTAACTCACAGCTGGTCGTACATTTCATATACATGGTCACAGTACATGTTGCTCAAAATCAATCACACTACAAAGGCTTAAGCAGTCAATCTGCAACTCTTGTAACAGCATGAAGCATTTCCTTCATTTAACCTTTCAATCTGAAAATCAATCCACATTTAGCCTTAAAAACATCTGAGCTTCAAAAATCAAACAATTTATTCATCTTCTGTGACCCTTTTGTAAGGAAGACTCAGGCCATAAAACTTGTGATCATCGGCAATGTCAGGTTTGAGATGCTCAAGGTCAGGTTTGAGATGCTCAAGACAATATATGGTTCTGCTAGATTGTTGAGGGCTGACATGGATACAAAACCCAAGCTGAGAGGTGAAATGAATTTGCAGTATGTAAAATCGTCACAATCTGTGATGAGGTTTTCATAAAACCATTCCCTGAAGAAAAACACCCCTCTTCAATGTTTTAGATCATAACTAGTAATATAACCGTCGTTACCAGTCACACAACGATAGTATTATACAGAAAACATTTACCTGCACCTACTTTTATGATTTAATGTGATGTGTTTCATATGTTTACTGCAAAATGAGTTGCTCAATTTAAACAGAAAATAAAATGGTGACAATGTAATTTAAGGTGTCCCTGCCTTTATGTGAGATTTTCATATTTCTTTTACATTATTTTAAGCATATTAACAAATTAATACCCCCCAAAAAGAACACTGGAAATGGTTTTCCGTTCTTATCAGTCAATTTTCACAGCTATAACTGTTCCTTCATTATTACACTCTCCACGCATCCTGTCTCCCTTTAAGTGACGACAGGAGATTAGTATGACTGTTAGGCGCTGCTGACAACGAAATCAGTCAGGCTGACAATGCCTACATATTACCAGAGCTGACCCTGGCTTGTTGGCCAGAAGACACCTGCGTACTGCTCATTAGCCAAGGTCGACCATCGCGGATATCCTACTGCGACCAGTGCTCAAAGAGAGGCTAATTACCTGTGCTCTTCGCTCATCTGGCTGACGTTTATAGTTCATGTGAAGGGAGAGACGAGAAGGAAGTTAGGGGAAGGGGGAGATAATGGATACATTGGCCGCGATCAAACGCTGCTTTACAGGGGGGTTGGGGAATGAGAGGTCCTGAGCCGGATGGACAGCCTAATACTTTCTCATCCATATCTAACAGAGTTAGCCCAGATTACGCCCCAATCGTAACATTTACGAGGACGATCAATATATGTGTCTTGCCGAATAAAAGCATAAAGTATGATAAACGAAGAGGGCAAAGAAGAGAAGAGCGTGTATTACCAGCTTGGCAGCATTGGCGCTCATCGTGTCCACGAACTGTATCAAAGCTTGGTACATATCTGTAAACAAATCAATCACGCCATTTCTTAACCACCCCAAAATCATCCACCCACCCCTCACCACCCTCTCCCCAAAACAGTTGACTCATCTTATGCCACACACAGCAGAGCCCTTATCTCCGGCACCAGTTCACTCGCTGAATTATTCAACTGGTTCAAATCAATTCCATCCACTCATTCAGGACTACTACTACAGCGGATTTCTCAACTTTAGCACGAAGACCGCGCAAATTAATGATTTCAAGTGAAAGAAAACACACCCGATTTAAAAAATGTTCCCCTATGCCCCATCATTTCTTGTAATTTCCCTTTCAGCTGGCATTCATTTTTTTGAAGAAGCAAACTGTTTTCCATTGCTAAATTACAGCTTTCAGTTACAGTTATATATAATGTATCCAGAAGTTAATTGGAAGAAGAGAAACCGAATATTCTTTTGGTACTGGTTTCTTTACATTCACATCACATACAAAATAAAAATTCTACACTTACTATTTTTTGTGAATGTTATGATCTTCAACACTTTGCCATACTTTGAAAATACCTGTAATGGAGAAAAGTTTTGGTATTTTAACGAATGAAATAAATACATGTATGAAATTAAAACAGGATAGTTCAATGAAATGCATCAGAAAGACTGAAGTGAGCATCAGACAACTGTCAGGCTTAGATCGTTATATCATCATTTGCATTTCAAAATTCCTAGCAAATGACAACAGCACAATTATGGACATTTCTTGTATTTATTTCGTTATTTACCTGAATGTTGCTTTTACCATACTCAAATTTTTCAATTTTACAATGGTAGTCAGCTTTATGGGGAGATAAAAAAGCTCAGCATAAACCTCCGACCTCTGGCAAGATACTGAAAATTTTTCCAACAGCTGAATTTCTGATATGTACATCATGTAGGTTGTAGATGTACAAATTTCCGGCCGAAGGCTGGGATTGAACCCACAGCATATGTGCCCTAGCAATTTAAGGGCAGGCGCCTCTAACCACTAGACTGCTCCCTCCTAATCAAAAGTAGCAGAAGAACAGAGGAAAAGTCTGGATTTTCTCTACAAAGGTGTACCAAGTACTTTGGTGAGATCACATGAGACAACAGCTGCAAACTAACTTGATTTCAAAAGAAACCTTGCCAGATCCACAATTGGAGCACTTTCACTGGTCAACAGCATCGCTTGAACGAGACACAGAATTGGAGCACTTTGATTGGTCATAAGACACAGGCATTGTCAATGGTCCACACCTGGGGATGTACAAGTGACTTACCCAATGAAGAACCTCGATCTGTATGGGGTACACACACTGTTCTACTATGACCCTGAGGATGGTTTTTGACTGGTCCTCAGGGTGACCTGACCTCACAGCCTCCAAGGCCTGGATAGCTGCCTGGGCAGAGGCATTCTGTCAACAACAAACAACACACAGTCACTTATATTTAGCTATTTCATGAATTTTTACTTCTCTTTGTGATCTGGACGCATTTGTACAAGGAGATAGTACATGTAGCTACAATCGATTTTAATTGTATGTAAAAATTTGTTACGCCCCTATCATAAAGGACAGGAAAGCCGACTATTCGTTTTGTAAGCCATCACAGGCCAAATGTGACTCATACTTAAAAGTTTTGTATACCAGTGATAACTTTGTCTTGCCTTCACTTTCTCAAAAATGATCATAATATTTTTTCCTAAGAAATTTAAATTGCACATCCTTGCAAACTGAATCGAAAATTACTAACCACAGACAAGTATTTGTACCTACGTTTAACTGGGGGGGGGGGGGGGGTGTAAATAATTACGACAGGGTCCAACCGATACAGATTTTAGATTGTAATTGCAGCTTGCAATTCCTCTCTTAAGAAATGGATAACAACTTTAAGTTAGGGAGACGATCACAATCTTAGTCTTTTACAGTCAACTTCAGCTCACGATCTCAAAAAATATCCCTCACTTAAGGATAAGGTAACTCATGCAGAAAACCACTTGAGGCCCTTGAGCTCTGAGTGAAACTTCCAGACACTAGAGGAGTAGCTTATGCCTTGGAGAAAAACATTGCTCTAACCTTCCCTAGACATGATATGCTACATCATACGCCATATGGCCAGCACAAGAAAAAACTGTGGAAAAAAATTCACAAATGACGCATTACAAAAATTCTTATCAGATCACCGTCCATTTTTGATACTTTTCTTTGCAATTACAACCTATAAAATGCTTACAAAATATTCTAACCCACTTGTATACTTGGTGCAAAATTTCCAACTGAGGTTTGACTACTGAGACAAGAAAACATCAAACAAATCAACTTTCAACAAATTCTTTCACATGGAAAAGCTGTTTATTGAAGTTTTCACTGTCACAAAAAAAAAACAACAAAACATAATATTATTAACAAGCTACTTTTTTGCTACCCATTATAATGATAAGATTATCACATAAAAACAGCCATTACTTCAGAAATCACAAGGTATCACAGGGAAACCTCAGGGATGTAAAATCATTATTGTTTGTGCATGTACAAGATGCTTTAGCTGCAATACCACAGAAGTTGTTGATGTATATTCCTCTTCAATATTTCATCGCATGTTCAAAGGGGGAGTAGGCATATTCTGAGATTTCCACCAATAAATAAGTGACCGCAGCGGGTGACCTGACGTGGGGTAGAGCCTAACGGGTGACCATCCATTAGTGCGGCCTAGCACTCTGTGGCTAAGTGGACCCCCAGCCCTGCTTGAGCATGCATTATTGAGTGCGGCGGACAGTTTCCAGATACGGCCGTGTCAGCGGGGTTTCCTGCAGATTGCTACCCACACAACGGGTGACTTTTGTCCATGACTGAACATATCGGTCCTAAGAGAGAGAAGCCATCTTATAAGCTGACGAACACTACTCTGGCCCCGGCTCGAGCTCTCCACCTTGACACTGGATCAAAGTCATTTATCAGACCATTTGAGCAGCGGCCACGGACACAGGCTTGGACAGGGGCCATGCTGAAGTCAGTCCGAGTCACAGGTGTTATGTGCTTGAAGCTCATCAATAATTCAGCCCTCATCAAGCTTCTAGGACAAAACTCTCGTTGTTAGACCAGCCTGTAAAACACTAATGCAGCATCTGTGGAAACACCGACTGGCTTCAGCGTCAAGATTTCCGCTCCATCACTGTCATCGGTCAGCTCCAGCCGGGGTCACAGACTAGAGGTGAGAAGCTCACACATCCCCCTTCGGCCCAGCTATGAGCAAACTGACCAAACAGCCCATCTGCCAAAAACTCTGCACAGACAAATTGAGACGAGGGGATAACAAACCTGGAATGAATGGGCGTAGTCAGTTTTTAACTCCTTGTGGTTGGACAGCTGGGCAAACACGGGTTTGAGTCGGATCTGGGCAGGAGTTCGCTCATGATAATCCACCATATTTGCTGCCGCATCTTCGTCCCCAAATTCTAGCAATGCCTGAAATCATATCAGAGATTACATTCCATTACTTTCACCCCAGAGCTCTTTACAAGGCCTCATAATGTATTTGACACTGAGAGTTACAAGAGAATTAAAGCATGAAATCTACTGTAAATACTCCTACCTTCCATGTTCACTGCATATATAGAATGATCACATGAAGTGATCACATGACCTGCATCAAACTGTACTTAAAATGGAATAATTAAGTCAAAGTGAAATGTTACACGGATCTTGTCTATCACCGTATGTAAATGACTGTTTTGTGGAATTTTTTAAACCCTGAGTTTAAGCAATAATGCATTCAAAAGAAAATGGAGAAATGAAACACTGACCTTGAAGCAAATAGGTCAAGGTCAGCTCCTTAAACTAAGGTGTGTCTTCCTCACTAGAGCACCTACGTGACGTGTCCTTCCTAGTGCCTGGTTACAAGACAGCCCCTTAACAAGCCCTTCACTTAATTTAACTTTGAACTCCTAAAAACAGGTCCTGGACGCTGACATTTGACAGTGCTCTACCCACGATTATTTCCCTGGCAAGTGTGCATGTCAGTATAGTACACCTGGCTTCCAGGAATGGACATTTGAGCACTGCTATTAATACTCATCTGGACAAGGGACTGCCACCACATCAGATCTCCTAGGAAACATTGGCCAGGAGGTTACAAAATTAAACAGAATTCAGCCCAGAAACAATTAAACATGAAACGGACTTATGCCTCACGATTTTTAGCTTTCAAGAAGAAAGCAAAGGTGCTATGCAAAGCTCTGTCCCAGAACATACAAAATCAAGAGAAAACAAAAAGATGAATTCAATTGTGGACCGTCACAATGTCAAAAGGATTATGCTATTTCACATGGTTGATAAATGCCCTCCCCTTTGGGATCAATTCAAAATTGAATATCAGCTATGTTTCGACCTAAGAATCTACTTACTGCACAAATCAGTGGAAAAAGAAAAATAACAAACAAGGTAAATTACAGAACAATTACTCATTTTAGCCTATAGGCTTTTCAAAGCCTCTGTTCTAGTCATATAAATGGACTTCCTTTCTCTTTCTGAGTAATTATTTTCAGACAACGGCAGTATATTACCCCGAGAGCTGTTAATACTTCATACAGCACATTGTGGGCCTCTTTAACGCACATGTAGACTAGAATAGCTACTGTCAGGTCATTAAATGGCTATGCCATGTTGAAGTCAATACACCAACTCTCTTGGTAGAAATCCATCACACACCACAACGGTTCAACGAAAGTCTTTCACCTCTTGCCTAATCACTGACGAGACAACCTAATTAGTTCAGAACTCACACAGGCTGGATGGATCTTTAAGTAGTTGCCAGGGCGTTTCAATTTCAGACAACTTTCTTCACCTTATTAACAGCCTGCATAATCATGTGGCGAACATGATACATGAATCTAATCACTTTCAGTTCTTACCACCTGCTCACTCTTTCCTAGAACCGGCTACAGGTATAAAGGTAACATGAGGCTTTCGATAAACAAGTTTCAACTTCGGATTCTAATGACAATCATATCTAAACTGTCGTCCTGATTTCTGACACCCCTGTTCTAGACCCTCGGCTGACAGTGATCAAAGCCTTAGCAACAGATGAAATAGTGCCGCGCGTTTTGTCTCATAATTGCCTACTCGGCTTGTACAGGAGGGGAAAAAAAATCAATAGATAAATCCATGAGTATTATAGGATTGTTCCGTAGTCTGACTTCAAACATTGGTATGAAATAAATGATGTTATAAAGTGCAGCCAGGAGACAGAAAAAAAATTAACGATGGCCAACTTTTGATTAACAGTTGATTTGCTGACATGTACATGTATTATAGTGCTTGTAATGGGTACTCTTAAGAGGTCAGCATTGCTATGTCATGGATATCTGGAGCCATTTCTCTTCATCTTCTCCCAATGAACACGTTTACCTCCAGCACTATTCAATTCCATCTGTCTCTACCTTTCGGCTCCATTCGTAAATTCTATCCACAGATTATATCCTGTTTATAAAAACCCATAATTATTTGAAACACAACTACTGGATTCTTGCTTCATGAACTAGAGCTCATGAATACCCTGACATTAGGTGGACAAGAACACCGTGGCTGAGCCAAGTAAGAAAGACAACTTGTGCTAAATGTGTTTCTTCATGCACGCAAAAACATGTGCGCCTAACATCTCATAGCCAAATATCATAAATAACCATCATCATAAAGAACTTTATAGGGTGTTTCAGGAACTTGTCTGACAGCTTTTGCAAGATGTATTTTGATCAAATTAGTTTTGTTCAATCTAAACTAATCTGCTGATTTCAATATCATGCATATTCATAGATATAAATTTTTTGTGCGTGTATGTCTTCCAGTTTTGCTCATTCAGTGATAGCCAGATAATCAGGTTTTGAAGCCAAGAGATAGTCAGAAATTGCATTCTGCCCACTAAAATCTTCACAGGTGAATGAAAATAGCTATGGACAAGCGAGAAGAGATTATAAATAGAAAAATTTGAAGACTGAAATGGGCAAGTCTTATGAAAACAGACAGAGAAATTAATGGGATGATATTCTGATAAGTGATGACATCAGAAGAATCTGTCCATGCTGCTATTTCATTAGCACCAGATTTCCAAGTAGGCCTAGCGCACAACTCTGCATTTGTTCTCCCTGATCAATGATTCAGAGGAGCACTGTGGAATGACATTAATAATTACACAGCCCAAACCCTTAAATACCAATCCCTTCACCAGGAAAAAAAAAATTACATTATTTATTGACTTGCATAGCCCGCTTCATTTTCCTAATTGTCATGCAAAATGGGGCAATTTTCCAAAAGGACAAATCATGACATTTGGTGCTTTGTGGCGACCAGTATACAAAATGTCACATCTGATACAGAACTGACGACGGACTGTTAATCATCCGGCGTATATATAATTGAGTATAATAACGGGCCCAGATATATATTTCGCCAAATCCCCACAGGCGACTGTACAATATAGAGGGGAGGAGCTCACTGCTATCAGGGATAGGTTCACAGCTGTTGCCGCGCATTTTTGTAGCTTTTTCATCACGTGACTCGCTTCAATATCCTGCTCATAATTCCATAAACCTGATCCCGTGTAAAGAAGTGACTTTGACGCCAGGCCTTAGAGTCTGCCTATCAATGCACCCAATGTACCTACTAAACTCCCAATCACTGGCAAATTCATGCAATTCAAAGAATTTAGACCGTTCCTGAAAGACAGCCAGAGAATGCACCTAAAATGCAATTGCCCGATATAATACTTAATGGCTGATGTAATTTTGCAATATTCGTGTTCTATCAAGCAGGTAGTGATTTGCTGGCATCAACTCCAGTCAGCAGACGTGCCTTAAGGAGACAGTAGGGCTTAGCTGTTCAGTCAGCCGCGCCCCCCTCCCCCATCCCTCGAGCAAAAAACCTGGGGTATTGATAAGCCTGCTCAGACGGATCAAGTCAGCTTTGCACACCAGTAGATTAATAATTTACTGCAAACTACTGAATGACCTGGGCGTCATATTTATAATTGGGCTTTGTGCTGTATAGCATAGAGCAAAAATGTCAAGTCCACGTCTGACATTTGAAATTCATGGCTGAAGGGCACCAATGAAGCTGCCAAAATTTGAGGGAAAATGGGGCCAAATTGGTGACGAAGTCGTCCAGGTAATTGCTGCATTTCACTGCTCAAATGCTGGAGAGTCTGACATTTCCGGAGAAAATTACAATGGCTGTCCATCACATGTGACACCAGCAATTTACAATGGAAAAATCTCACTGCCCTCCTGATCGTCTGCCCACAGTTGCTGAACAATCAGTGGTATTATTGAAAAATAACCTCTGCTTTTAAACGTGACCAACACGGTTGTGCTTCACCATCAAGAAAAGCATCGGCGGACCATTCATACCACTGTCTGGGCGACATACGCCAGTCCGTCAGACATCCATTGTGAACAGAAGGTCTAGCCCATCAATGACACTCTAATCTGCTCAATGAAAAATTCATCCTGCTCCAACAGGGATGGTTCCTCAACGGTTCGCATGTACATACCAGCTTATTTCCCATTGGTTAGCTAGGCTAATACTGAAGTGGATCTGGTGTAAACCAACTCAAATCAACAGGTACATGCGCACTACCAGATCAACATCTTCACAAGTCACTATTATGCTGGCTTTTATACTTTCTTTCATTGTCTATCACATTCAATACCAGTATAATTTGTGTAAGACAATTCATGAACAAACGTAGCATTAAGGCAACATCCGCCAGATAATATCAATTTGTCCAATCATACAAAAGTACAAGCCAGAGAGTTCCGCACATGATCAATGCTTAACTTCTTGTTTACTGGCAGAGGTCAAGGCAAGCCTTGATGCCCAATCTAAAGGAACAGTACCAGAATAGGATGGACAAATTAGCGCCTCCAGCAGCCAGGGGATATATTGACTATCTGACAGCCCCCTCAGCCACTCATCACAGGGTCATAAATTTGGACATAGCTATATAAAATGTTATTAGTTCTTTTGTAATATAGGCCTTACGGCCAAAGATAGTGTTCTCAGATGTCAGAGTAGAGACACGGACACCCTGTTTATTATCAGCACAGACCACTCGTAGGGAAGTGGCTTTCTAACAATAAGAATCCCTTTCGCATAAAGACAACAGAGCGGCAATTAACATGGCTACACTGTACATGTAGTTATATGAACTCTGGCTGTGTCTCACCATGTCTGACATCCTAGCACTAATCAAACCTGGTCGTGTGTCCTAGACTCAAGGCAACTTCTGAACAACCCTGTAGCCAGCCACCAGTTTGCCCATGGGGTGTACATTTTCAGTTTATGAAACAAGATCCGACAATATTTCCAGCAGTTACCACAAGGGAAGTTGCACCCAATCAGAATCAAAGAAATCATGAATTATGCACCACTAATGCACGGACCCTGCTTATTTTTGAACATAATCTGAGGCTACAGAGAATGAGCCTGCATGATAAATTTTATCAAATTCCAACTAAACTTGGAACGTTATTACAAGGAAACCTGTGCATGACACACAGACGACCATGTATCACTTGCTTCTCTTTATACCCTTAGCACATGAAAGACAAGATGAAAAAGAAGGGGAATGCTAGGAGCTTTAGAAGTTTGTTGGTAGTGCTCCAGTGGCAGGACAGAGATAACTTTTCAGTCTTTGTTTCTTCACTGTCTGAAGGCTGGCTCTGATTATGAGTGAAGCTAGAGAGGATCACTCTTAGCATAGAATAAATCTCATTTTAAATGCGAGTGAATTCAACATCTGTGAGACACAAACACTGCTCTCAGTCACTTCTAATCACCTAGTGCAGACAAGCAGTCCAAAATCATGGCCCTGCACATCTGGAATACTCACAATCAGTGGACATTTAATGCAGAAGACAACCCAACAGCAGATATAGATGACTTCTCAATGTTTTCAGCTTGCTGTGATCAGTGGCTTTAGGTGGAGGGCCTTACTGGGCTTGTTAGCCATCCATTCATGACCACCAGTTCTCCTACAAGCCCTCTCTTGCCTGACCTCAATCATACCTCAAATTTCCTGCTAGCTCCCACACCCATGAACAATGATCAGAAGTGGGGTGTGGGGGTGAGCATAGCCAGCTGTGCGCCCCTCAAAACTGGGCCAATCCAGGACACACCTTTAGAAAACATCTCATTTCCTCTGAGAGACACCCTCTGTCACACAGCACCAACAATGCTTTGGGGCCAAAACTATTAGTCCGTGCTTTTCAACTCTTATTTAACAAGCTTGCTGCACAATTGCTGGGATTTCAGTTCTGTGTGTTTAAGCATCAAATTTCCGATGCCTCTATGTGTGTTGTGAGGTGGCCGCAGAATGGCTGAAGCCAAAAGACTGCCAGCTTCCAGCCAATCTTCAATATCATAGTCCTAACTAGCCAGACCACAGACACCTATTGTGCTCGTAACAACAGAGACATCAGACTTTGAAAAGCTACCCTCTTTATCAAAGTGGCCAATCCAAAATTGATTACAACTCTTTTTTGATATACAATAGGGAATCTCCAGGGCTACATGGGATGACAGATACCATCTTTGGCAACAGATGAAAAGCAATGCAATAAACTGACTGAGCTGGTAACATGACAGCAGAGATGTTATTCTTCTACCAGAATACCACACCACCAGTCATTTTATTGAAAGATGGAAGATATCACAGAGAAAGATAAGAGAACCATGTTGAAAACACCACGGCTATTGTTATGGCAAGTTGGAAGAGTTAATTTCATGCTATTCTTATAACAGTGAGAATGTGCACAGCATTATTTACAGACTTGAGAAGAAAAATTGCTAAAAAACCAGTCACATTTCAAGCTATTTATTTACTTATTTATTTCATTGGTGTTTTATGCTGTATTCAAGAATATTTCATTTATACGACAGCGGCCAGTGTTATGGTGGCGGGAAACCGGGCAGAGCCCGCAGGAAACCCACTACCATCCGCAGGTTGCTGGCAGATCTTCCAACGTACAGCACACTTCAAGCTATCCAAAAATATATGCCCTGTCAAGATTTCCTTTCTTTTAGGCCTATTTCTTTGCCTGGCCAGAAAAAAAGTGATACCATGGCCGAGCGCTCAGAAAGCGAATGTTCACGAATAATGTGCCAAAACTATCCGATTTTCTAAGAAAAGCATGAAAGTAATTCTTCGAAGTCTTTGTAACAACTGCAACCGCATAATAGGAAAAACTCCAGACATCCAATACACTGTGTTATACTCCCAGCAACCACAACAGACTGTTCCTTTCTAATGTTGTTCTGTCAAACCAGGTGATAAACATCTGATGAGACTGCCAGGGGAATACCACACCTACATGTACCAACTACTATTGTGTTTGTGAGTTTTTGTGTGAGATCTTAGCAGTGCTTGCTTCTACATCATGACACAAACATCGGCACGATGCTGACTGATTGCAGGAGATATGTTCACACCAAACATTCCTGTGCGTTTGTTCTGATGGAAAACTGGGTCTGATATCATTATTCAGCACTCCTGGGGCTGCATGCTCAGAAGATCCTGTTGTACAAACCAACACAAACCTAAAGTAATAAAATCAATGTTCTTGGCCAACAGTTACATACCATACTTTCTTATTCCACATGTAATTCACACCATATTTCTAGTATCATCTACATATATGTAATAACTCAGTTCATATTGACAGAGTGCAACCTAATGCGAACTGTGATCAGTGCGTCCCACTAATAGGCTTAATCGAACTCTCCTCTCCAACCCACTCTCATTTTCTAACAACCCTTACACCCACCTCCCCACCTACCGAGTAAGAAACAAGTCATTGTTTCACTATTTAACAGCCCTTACCACCCGTAACAGACAAGAGTCACGGAATTAACCACTTTTAAGAAACACCATATTAAAATCAGTACTCACCTGACTCTTCTGTTTGAGAAGTAAAATATTTGTAACTTTTCCAAAGGGTGCTCCCAGGCTGATGACTTCTAGCTCGTTAGCATCACTGGGCAGGCCTCTAATGTGTACTACCCGTGATCCACCTGTCTGATTATGGTCCAGCTTAACCTGAGGGACACAGAACATAGCATGGAACAAATCTGCTTCTTTACGTAGGACGTATGTATGTATACACAGTTGCCAAACCCTTACGTGACAAAAACAAACAACAGGGGAAGTTTTACTGTTGCCTCAAGGAAGGAGTGAATGGCTGGCTAGGGTTTACTATCACAATGGCACCATTTCAGCTATATTGTGGTGATAACATATCAGAACCAGCAAACAAATAAATGGTTTTCGACATGTGAAGTTACTTTCAGGATCAATGTTATCAAAAACTTGTAGCCGTATATTTGTCTGTGCTCAAACAAATAAATTCCAGGGGTAACCACACCCAACTTGACATGGAAATCACAAAGGGTAATTCAACTGTAGATTGAGTCAGTCAGTTCCTTAAAGCAAAGAAATACAATCACTTTGACAATTCAAAAAAACAGAATCTATTGGCATTCAGAAGTATCAATATATCATACAAAAAATTGCAGAGAAGAAGAAAATACTGACACAAGAGGAGCACCAGGCCATAATACAACCAGAATATTTTCACAAATTCCTTCTCAACTTTATCATCAATTCAAAATTATAACACATCGCTTTCCCAGAACCAAACACTCCTGTGAAATATATCTACAGAGTTACACCACTCCTGGACAGAGAGGATGTTACTGACGTAACCTTTCCATAATCACATCAGATAAGTTCAATTATGTAACTGCATGGAGATGATTGTATACAGTGACATTTAATACCATAGTTCTCATGGAGATGACATATGTGGGCTGCTCAACAAGTATTAAATACATGTACATACATACGCAATATCACACTTGACTTCAACACATATGCTTCAAAATAAGACAGCAGATGGAAAAAATATCTTTATCTGAATGTTTTCATTTGATTTCAAGAATCACTTAGTGCTCTAATTTCTAGTATGGTAATGTAACTCGGATGCAGGCATCAAGATCTTAATATTATTTTATGATTTACTGGTATAGGGTAATGTGTTTCTTATTTATGAGAACTGCTTATGACATTCCCATGAATATTTCAATCTTACAAAGATAACGACTTAATGACGATGGAAGAATGACCTGATATATATCTACATCCACAAGTAATCATTCTATCCAACCCATGGTTTGATCATTGACACTCTCCATGGTTTCCAGTTCATGGACTATAAAGTACAACACACTCAATAGACATGTCAGCTCTATTTGTTTTTTAAGAAGGACTTTGACCAGAATAAAAAAATCTTTGACAGTCCGCGTTCACAAGAAGTCCGTGTAAACGTGCCAAAAAGCAGTCTGGCAGCAGAAGTGGCCTGCACAGCCATGGTTACTAACATATCCGTTTCACCAGTCCATTTACAACAATACTTTCGGGGCAAGAATTACCGAAGCCAGTTCCGAGTAGAAAACATGAAACGGCAAGCGAGACAACGAGCAATGTAATAGGATCAAATTAATTCTTAACTTTCAAAAGTGTTTCGCAAACATTTTGTCAGGGGGAACAAATAATGCCTGTCTCCTTGCCATTGATTAGTTGGGGAGCACATTCAGGCGATCCCTCCAACCAGAAGCGTTTTAGTGTCACACTGGGTAGCAACAACTAACAAATTAAGCAGAGTAATGCAGCGAGTGTTTTGTTTGGACAGGGAGAGACCCTCGATGCGAGTCCCAAGGCCTGATGTGAGCAATTTCACAAAAACTATGAAGCTATTGGCCCGTGATATCGATGTTTACAGTACACATCCATCACCTATAATAGTGACCACATCCAAACCTCTAATCACCTGATTACCAGGGCTGTGTTAATCTAGGAACTAGCTCTCTCTCTCTTCTCGACTCCACTCTGCACAGACATGGGAGGGCAGAATAGGGTAAATCGACAGCTGGGAAAATCAATGGACAAGTGCTCAACAGAACAAGGCCGCATGTCTAACTTAAAGAGGGGCTTTAAGAAAGAATTACAGGCATACAATTAACCTGTGAGACAAGATGACAAGAGTCGAAGCAGCCGATGAAACATTAAATACATCATGATGATGACAGCATCAAACCATCCCTCCAATCCACGTATAAAATAAAAAAACAACAACATTTCGCATCTTGACTTTGGAGACTTGTAAATTTTTTTTTTCTCGTCTTGCATTTGATTTTCCAAAGACAAGAGTTACTCGGCGCCATTCCCTTAGTGGCATGATCACCAGACAGCCTGGGTTATTATCTAATTGACAGAAATCTCTCGCTGTCAGATTACTATTGAATTTCCCTCTTTTAGTTCCAGGATGCACTTTCAAGTGCAAATTCAATCTTCCAGCCAAAACCAAAATGACAGCTAAAAAAAAACAAGCAAGCCACCAAGAAATCCAATTAAGACGCTAATATAATCCGTAGCTTCAAGACAACACCTGCCTTTGGAGTACAATGGAGAGTGAAAAAAAAAACACTTCCACATCGTAACACGAATTCCTGCATACATCAGCAAATACAGTGCACACATACATTTTGAAACAAGTTACATTTTATTTATTTCATTTTCTCAGCAATTCAAACGGACATGACTGTGCCACTCTATAATACATAACTGACAACAAAACCTAAGATTGGAAAGCACACATGTATCGTCTGAACCATTGGAAATCACTAACCATGAGCTGTTTTCATCCACCTTTTTCATACATGTAGTTTTCTGGATTTTCTTCATCATATCGAAATCATTTACTGTTTTCTGGTTTAACCATGTTTTCGGCACCATGTGTTGTAGCACTGTTGAGGTACCACATTATCTCATGAATCAATGAGGATGGCAGAACAGAACATCATGCCGGCAATATATACGCCAATGACCTAAAATTTCACCGATAAATGTGCATTTTTAGGGTAAAAAAATGTTGTTAAATATAACTCTTGATGATGAAATTTCCTTCCTTTGAAACACCTTTTTAAGATAAACAGAAATCTGGACATCAAGCAAAATGTGCAACTTAAGTCATGGGTGAAGTTTTAGGCGGCGACCTCACCCCAGAAAGGACAGCTGCTGATCCTTACCTTTTTAGCATCATTGTTCATGTCTGGGTTAATGTGCTGAGGACTCATGGTGGTGCCGTTGGTCACCATTGGACTATGTGAAAGTAGTTCCTCTGATCCACGCTGAAAGCAAATAAAACACATCGCTTTTGAGTTAGGGGATGAAGGCACAGTAAGTCCTAAATTTTAGTCTGGCAGGCGCACTGTGACATATTAACGAGGGACATAAACAAGTATTACACACAGAGGTAGACAATCCTAAATAAGAAAACCCCAAGAATGACAGGTAAGTTCAGGTGGTGACTGTCAGGAGTTTTTCAGCCTTACAGGAGATCCTATAAAGAATGGAGAACAGAAACAGTGTTCCTGCTGCAAGGTAGGCATCCATCATTGTCCACGCTACATCAAAATGTCAACTCAACAAGACAAGGATATTTAACACCTCTGAGGGCCATAACTCCAGATAATACAATGTTTTATTATTAGGGAAGAGCTGCAGGGGTGGGGATGAGAGAGAGGGCGGGTTAATACCATCCTGGGCAGATTGGAACACTGTGATATAACAAATGACCCTAAATCCTCAAATAATGACTTCAGATGAAAACTGAAGACATATCTGACAATGATTTAAAGATCGAACAACAGGCACTTGGAATCATTGAAGAAACTGGTCAATTATCCTTTCCACAAAAACACCTGTATGGATGTCAAGACGTGTAACTACATAGGTGGTCAAACTAGTTGAGGGCAGGGTAGATCAGGTTCCTGAAAAAACAGCTGTTCAAGGCTTTAAATACCTGAAACACAGCCAGAATTAGAGCCAACAATTCTTCCACGAAGACGGCTTAAAAGGCCAAGTCAACCTGTGTGATTAAGTGATTCAGATTTAGATTAATGCCCTGGCCATTTGTTGGTTTATCTCTGATGAATGGCTGAGCAATCTGTTGTAAACTGGTCAGTAATTACCACAGATGGTCCTGGTTAAGGCGATCACTCCTCCACACTGGTCAGTAAGAACGCCAGGCAGAGATGGGTGGACAGGCTCTTGTGCTGACCAAAGAGAGACCTGAGAAACAAGAGCTTCCTAACTTACTCCTAATCAATTTCCTCTCTCCTTATCAGACATCGGCCCCAGTTCACAGCCACCATTACCCAGTCAACAGCTTGCAATTTTTTTAAACATAGCCTTGTCCACTATGAGCCTGCAATTTCATTTCTGGCACAATCAGCTGATGTGATAGGAACAAATTATCTCCTCGGACCTTAACAGCGGCTAAGGTTGTCAGAGCATTAGGTAGAGAGCGAAGGGAGAAAGAGCCTGTGGTTACTGGCATCAGACTTGTCCCAACACTGAGAAGTCCTTCCCCCACCGTCAAATAGGCAGAGCCCGCTCCAGGGCAGAAACACAGCGTCTTCCCTAGACACAATTCAATTTGGCCCAGCCATCAACTCCCAACAGGATCTCCCCCCTCCCAGCCACACAGGTCAGCTATCTCTCGCTTTCAACACTGAGCTGGAAAGGCAAGTCGCAGAGCAAGTGGTGAGCAGAAAATCACACGCCACCCAAAAGACACCAGGACAATTTAATAGGAGGTGACAGGTCTTCAGCAGTGAGCAATGACCAATCTGTGCGACTGAGGAGGGGATTCTGATCGTGAACCTTAAGGTTTTCCTGCGCCCGCCAACAACAACGGCAACCTTCACACAAAAAAAATTAGGAGAAAAAAAAAAAAAAGAGAGATGGGTCGAGAGAAAGCCATTATCATTGGATCAGCCTGGATGGGCTGGTGTTAAATCTGTAGGCTTTACACAGACAGTAGTATTTAACTGAGTGATAACAGGCTGGTGTTTACACCTGTCAGTTCGATCAGCAGAGATGTTCCTGCCCACCAGCCCCATCTTCACCCAAATCCATTTACCAATGACAAATGGGCCACAGATAAATTGGCTGGCTATCAATAACACACTGTCGCCTTTAACACCATTATGTTTAACTTAACATTATGCAACTTGGGAGCATATTGTTGTCCAAAGCAAATGTGACTTTACTTGAATCTCCCAGCGAAAAGCTTTGTCCACTCTTCTGCCATCAATGTGCTTAAGCGAGTCTTATTTTAAGGTGGAACATGTTCATATCTAAGCAGAGTAATTGCTAATTTATGGACTGGTGTTTCATACAGGCATGTAGCAAACGTGCACATGTACTTGACGGCAATCAGTTTAAAGGGCTGAGAAAATGTTGCCATTTGTCAGACACCTTACTGCACTCTTCAACATTTGCCTCATCAGTCAATTAACTAAGAGCTGGAATCAAATTCGTGACACCATTGGTCAAGAGTGGAGTGGCAAGCAAGCCCAACAGCTCACTAAAGTCAATAAAGTCCCTTACACTTCTTAAAGCAAATGTAAATTAAACCCTTCCGTTAGAATTTGGTTCCCACATAAACTTAAGTATAATGTTCTACTGGTCTCATTATCTACATAAACAATAAAGACAGGTAAACTGCAACCACAGAAAGTCCATGTGCAGCAGTCAAAGTTAGGTGAAAGGATATGTAAGAGAGGCAATTCAGACGGGCTGTAAACACTCGCAAAAAGTTGATGTTGACCTATACACTCAGGCCCTCATTTTGTGATTGGCCCATGTTATCAGTGCAGGAGGTCAACAATCTGACCAATCAAAGCGTTTTATCGATAACGCTGCTAATAAAAACAAGCATAAACGTAAAAGTTTAAAAGCAGCTGCTGGAATGGCAACTGGTTAATCTGCACAAGTAGATGAATTTACTTGTCCTGGATTTACTTCAATAATATACATGTAAGAAAAAGCGTCCTTGACATATCAAAAATAATCATTGTGCCTAGTCTGTATGAAGTCAGTTAACCATACTTTCTCTGAAAGGGAAAAAAATACTGACTAGAGAAACAAGACTTTTAAGTACCCCTAAGGAAAAATGTTTCAATAAACATCAGGCCACCCTTTCAAAACAAAAAACTATCCCATCAGTGGAAGGCAGTAAAACATGGCCAAGAAGCAAAGCGGAGAGCCAGTGGAATCATTTCTCTGCTATAAACTATCATTTAAATGGTTTGCTTACGAAATCAAGTGCATGGGAGGCCAGAAGCGGGTTATGGGGCTTCCCTGCTGAGACTTCCGTAATAACTTGGCCAAACACATAATTAAGTTAAAAACGTAAGATAACAGAAAAACACAAACATGTATGTGTAGCTGAGCAGCGGTATGTCAGGCTCAGCATATGGTTCAAATGAAACACTTCAGAGGGAAGGCAAGGAAGCAGAAAAAAGGGGACTGTGGAGGGAATTCTGAGTGCGCTGGGAACAAGCGAGGCTTGATGGGGGAGCTGGTGACAGGCCCATCTCCTACCAAAAACGTAATCAACTCCACATGGTTCCTTAGTCTGCTAGACCAAGAGCAATGGTACCTACAACAAGGGACCCAGTGTAACAACTGCTTCAGTTGCTCTTCACACAGGGGCACAGGCAGAGATCTCCACCATACACACTAACCCATTCCTCTAGAGGTGTGGCTCTTACAGGTACAGCACACAAAGTAGCAACTGTTCCTAATGGTAAACGCATCTGACAATTCTATCCACACGCTATAATACCACTAATGAAATCATGCTGAGGTTTTTGCTCTTATCATCATTGCTCCAACAAATCCCCTAGTACCGTAATAATAAATGTTACCATTAATACTCAACTATGATAAAAGGGGCACTGTAGGATATAATGAATTCATCATGGGGTTTGTCTTTATTGGCACTGCCAAACGCATCTATAAAATGGAACCAACATTTACACCATGTCACCAGAGGTGGGCAATATGGATTCACTACATAATGTAAAAATGATGCCGTTTTATCATATCTGCTAAACCTCTCTCTCAAGCAGTAATAAATGTTACCTTCAACCATACTAACAGGATGAAAGAGGATGAAGGTGGGGTGATAACACGTTTGTAATAACAGATGATCTGTCGGAGAAATAATATAAAACTCATGTCCATATCACAAGCTCAGGTAAGGATGCCTGACCAGTAGAACTAACTGGCTTGGTCAGGTTTGTGCACCTGTGTAGCTGTAAGGAGCCCTGGGAAACAGGTAGCCTGTGGCTGCATGTCACAGTACCAAACTGTTCAACCTGCAACTATACATGAAACAGCTGTTCCAAGTCAACCTGACGGATATATACACTGATCTATACACATGGATCTTATCATATACCATGGGCGAGTAATGACAGCAGGCCTGAGGCAAGTCTGGTCACAAAGGAACACTTCACAAACATGCACCCTAGAGATACATGTGCCTGATGCTAACTTACACTGTATATCAGACAGTTCCATTACAGACAATTTACCTCAGTGCTTCACACTAAGCTTACCTAGTCACCTGATCTAGCCAACAAACTTCACAGTTAGTTAGTTTTGTCAGTCTCCTGTCAATGAAATTGCACCAATGACTCAACCTGCCCTTCTGTCGGGGAAAAAATCATGTGCTTGTGCTTTTCCCTAACCACCACCACTAATCAACTGTTACAAACATTACATACAGAATGCTACCGGTGACAATACAGACAAACCAGGGTGTTTGTTTGCACAGTGAACATGTGTATACATTCTGAGAAAACCACTTTTAACAGTACTGAGACTGTACAGAATGGTGTATATATGTGCTAACAAGCATGTACATGTTACTGAATACCAGAACTGAATCTCCATGAAACAGTTCGTCTCCAAACATAATACTTTTCTACTTATGGTCATGGATCACTCATCCACATAGGTGCATTAACAAGATGACCATGTCGGCTTTTCTTCTGCTAACGAGCCTACCTGAGTAGAATGTGAACGACCAAGGTGCGCACATTCGTATTGTGTGTGAGTTTACAGCAGACAGAGCGGAGAGCTGTACTGAGGCTGAAGGAGTGATGAGGTCTCAGGAGATGTGGAATATGGCCGGGTTTCCACCTGAGAAAACACACCTGATCAATAGCTACAGCATTGTTAACTGTCAACCTTGTATGGGGATCAGCCATATTGATCAGCCACACCTGGATTACTTGTTCCCTAGCTCAGATTATGGCTGTACAGGCACAGTTCTCAAGAACACTCCACCCTGTACCCTTACAGCACTTACAAATAAACATAAAACACTACTAGTTTCCCCCTACATCTCCCTTTCAGTTACCTTCAGGATCAGCCATATTGATCAGTCACACCTGGATTTACTTGTCCCTAGCTCAAACTATGGCTGTACAGAAACAGTTCACAAGAACACCCCACCCTGCACCTCAAGACGACTGATATATGATATACACATATACCCCATGTAGTATCCTCTCCCCCTCCACCTTTTTCCCCTCGCCTTCATGGTTACCTTTAGGGTCAGCATGTGTCTGTGTATCTGGCCGCTTGTTACGATTGCACTCGAGGCTGGGCCCTGCTGTTCACGGCGGTGTTACCTGTGACAAAGTCTACACACGCTGACAACACTGTCACACCTTGCCGAGCCTATTGTCCTCTATTCACCGCTGTCTAACGGTTGTCAAGTTGCTATCATCACACCGCAGGAAAACTGGAAAAACGTGTATGCACCAAGTGGGTCGGCCAGCACCTCATTGTAGAAAAGGGGCTAGTAAACAGGAGATCAAATGAAGTGGTGTGCACCGGATCTCAGGCCTGTACTCTCTGCTTTACCTTTTACAGCTCAACCCCCACCTACACATCCATAACCACTGTCAGCCTCACTGATAGATTAACTTCTCCAACCCTCAATCAATAAACTATCAGTGACAGATAGCCAGGTAACAATGTATATAACATGACCCAACATACATATCTACACACGTGTATTAACGTATCTAGCCACTATATTCATAGATGAGAGAACAAAGCAGCTTAATCACCTCTCACACTAAGAATATATAGGTCAACGAATGTTTGAACGCCTACAATAAATTCTGGAGACTTCACGCCTACCCCCCACTTCCCCCAACCTTACAAACATGTCATATATCCTAGTTTGCTTCTCCTTCACTGAGCAATGCTTAAGTAGGAGAAGCATGAAAAACTTCCGATATGATGCCCGACTTTAAACTGTTCAGAGTTCAAGACCAATGGGCCTTCAACACAATACATACCACTCACTGGTACACTGGCGTTGTCGTGGGGCACGGGTCAGATCACAGCTTTGCCTTTCAGATATCTCGATCGGGTAATTGGTCGTTCTCCCCTGTGTCATGCAGCGAAGTAGAAAGCTTTGACAATATAAATTAAAGCAGCACTCCACAGGACAGTTCCACAAGAGACATGTGCCTGCTCACTCCCTGCTTGACTGGTGTGGGCTGCTGGTGTGGGCTGCTGCTGATTTGCCTGCTGTCCCTCCCTCTAGTATAAGCCCTCAAGTGGACACCTCCCGGCCAGTCAGTGCATTGCCTGAGCTCGCCTACCCATTCCCCTCTCTTCTAACTGGTCATTACCATGAGGGACCCCCATTACTGAGTCTGACCGGGGCCAGCAGCAGGAACACACCAGGCTTGTACAGGGACGATTACAGCAGTGCTCAGCAGATACTGGGCAGTGTTTAATGACTGGACTGCACATCGCCTTGTTATCGGCCAATAGCAATCAGCGTTCAATAGGGGTATCAATGTAGTTTCCTCCTTCACTGCCAGATAGAGATCAAGTTGCTAAGGCTTGGCCAGCTGTAGACCAAGGGTGTAACCACCTATCTATCTATCCTCTTGACTGGGCACCTCTTGAGGCAACTCAACACTGCAACGAAACCCCTCCTCCTTCTCATGCCCCCCACCACAAACCCCACTGGGCCTATCTTAAATACACAACAGCCCTCATCTACTGATCCAAGGAAGAACAGGTTGTTGTGCCAATTCCAATGGAACCTGGTTGAGCTCAGACAGAACCAGGGACCTGTTTTATTCAGATGATGACCTCCCTCTGCCTTACATGTATATCATAATATCACATGGAACCGCCTGATAACTGAAGGCATGTAAGCTCCAGGAAGAGAGATTAGGAATAACCAGCCATGAATAAGTCATTACAATCGGTGCTGCCCGGGCAACCATTACCGCTACCTCACCAAATACCAAGTTATAATCCATATTCTTGTATTTATATGTAAGTACAGGTTCATGCAAACACTGCTTCAGAAGCATTATACATATTTTTGTGATGCAAAAAACTTTGGGGACCCCACGTTCTTGAAATTGGCTGAAATCAGCGAGGGATAGAGAAGGAAAGGCCCAAAGGTGCTTCCCATTGCCTCTTCCCAGTGGAGGGATGTCAGATAGAGGTACCCTCATCTTCCACAGGCTCTGCCACAGACTACTGCTGATTTATTATTATGTGGAAATGAGGTTGTCTGTTTGTGTGCCCATGGAGCAAGGTGGATTGACAAGCTTAAATGACTCACTTTTCCACAGACTGACTCACCTACATATTGAAACCATATGCAAGTTAAGACCTATACTCCCTCCTTCATTCTCTGCCTCTATGCCTCTATCCCTAACCCCCTCCCTTCCTTCCCCAACACACCACAGAAGCTTTCATGTACATGTACACACACTACAGCTATAGACCACTCTACGCCCTAGCACACATATTACAACCACAACAACTCTCTTTTCTAAACCTACCCCCACAGAACAATTACTTATTTCCGGTTTCCCACCAGATCACCCGTAGGCAATGGGGAAATTTTGTTCACAAGTGTGGAAATTGCAAAAGTCAATATACATTCCGGCCCACACTTCCAACAGATGGTGGTAGTCAGTCACTGACACCGCCAATCCAGTCACTCAGCTCTATTATAAAGGGGAATCCCTCACCAATACCCTAGCATCAGCCGGTCACAGTGGCCTCTCCAGAATTCCTCCAGAACAAAAGCACACATTTGGACAGGCATCAAATCCCAGTCGCTGATGTTTTATGAGAAGGGGATTAATCATTAATGATTCCTTCCACAGACCCAAAGCCTCGGCTCCAGTGTCATCTCACAGTTGGGGATGCCGGCCATGTCATACAGCACCATACAATCTGATAGTCTTACTGACATCTAATGGCCCAGGAGACATAGCAGATCAAAAAAAAATACAGGAAAAAAATTAAGCAGACACAAAATATTCCACCAAAACAAGAACCGCATCGTTTATACATCCTACAGCTACAGTGTGGTTTCACGTCTCGTACCTAGTGTAGAATTCCCCCAATTCATTATCAAAATCTCCCACTACAGATGTTCCTGTCTCCTCTATCAAATCTTGCTGGGTAGTCAATGCCCAGTACAGCAGCCTCTAGCCTAGAGGCCACTTGTGGCTATCTACATAGCTGATATCTGAGTGCTTTTGCACCCTGTCAACAGTCCTTATCCCCAGTCACCAACAAATTATCCACATGCACTGTTCATGAACATTTACCAGTGCAATTTTATCAGTTTATAAAATGAGATCATTTGTGAGTAGGGGAGTGTGTGGAATATAGACTTTCACCAGGGGTATAACCGGTAGGCATGTCTGCTACAACTTGGCCACATTGAAACACCAACAGTCCTTGTACTGGTGAATCATGGTTCAGTTCACTAAGGGATTTTCAATTAAGAAATGAACTGAACAGCCATTGTGTGCACTGTGCAACAAATCCTGCAGATTTAAGGTGGGTCAACGGGTTTTTCTAAGGGCCTTCAGATGCATACAGCCACTTCAGCTGGATGCTTCCCCCGAACAGCAACCCGACCAATTCTGTTTGTACAAGTCACACACAATGCTCAGGTCAGTCACACACAATGCTCAGGTTAGTAACACGGTTTATGGCTGACTTGAACAAAAACTCTGTCACTGAAATACAATCGTGATGCCAGGCAACAACACACTGTACATGTATACAAACATCAGATCACATGAAACAACTCCTATCTACATTCAAGGCTGGCTGCTTTCCAAGAATTACATGTACTTCCCTCCAAAAAATATGCAGTTTGTTATTTCAAGGTGCTCACTGATACAACACTCATTAGTGTTTGGCTACTAAGAGTCATACACCCATAAGGGATTATATCCAGACCTGCCTCCCGCTACGGGCTACAGAAGATGAATTATTTATGTGATGGTGTAGCAAACAGGTACTTGATTTGATGCATAGCTCCCAGATCCCAAACTTGTTATGTCTTGGGCAATTTTTGCAGATGAGATTGCTTAAAAGCATGTAGTGATTTCATGGAAATCAGGTCACATGGCTATCTTTTACCCTCCCTGTTTTTCCCTCGTCTATTCTGGAATCCAAGACTGGGCCACTCAGAATCTTGCCTATCTGGCTCCATAAGCTGGCATCAAGAGTCTCTAGAGGGTGCATGAGTCTCAGAAAACACTAACATCATCTTGTTTTATTCTCTTAAGAGTGTTGGGAAGAGACTGGCACCAAGGCAATACTAACGCAACTGCTGTAATAATGCCGGATAACGCATTTCTTTTGGAAGTGAGCTGATTTCATTACAGCTTATCTTTTCATCCTCTATCATGGCCACAAAATTGGCTTAGCCATTTTCCATGTGGCGAAGGTGTAACAATCAGTCTGACGGTCATTTGATTGAATTTAAATTATAACATAAAGAAAATCACCGCAAGATATAGGATTAACAAAATCCTAGTGTTCTGAGAATCTCAAGTATTCCACAAGTAACATTTAACTTAACACAGAAAACCGAAGTTTTATATACTTGATGCCCAAGATAACCAGAAAGCATTTCACTTTAGAAAAGCCCTTCTGTCTTCACTTGGACAGCAACACTTATGTGGTCATCTTATTTCTTCAAATATCGATAAAGTTGCGTGGCTGGAAAATCCATACTTTCATATTCAAAGATCCTGGATTTTATTTCTAGATTCAAATAGAACTTTGTGTATGATATTCCAAGCACATGTAGATGTATCATTGTATCATCTTACTTTCAAAGAAGATTTGTAATCCTCTACAACATACTGAAATAAAGTCTAAATGAATTTGAAGCTACATACTTAACTGGAATGAAAATTGTGGCAAACTTCACCTGGCTAACATAACTGGTGGACACGTAACCCTACCAGCCAGTCTCATGAGCTGTTGTGGAAATCGAGGATTTAAATGCCACAAACCAGAGTCGACACAAAGAAACAACTTGTAGTAGGTTTACGTAATCGCCTAAGCTCTGCGAGTGGCAGAAAAAGTTGTTCGGACTTATCAACCGTCGGCCCGCCTTTTTCGAATCAATTTGGGCTCCAGCAAGCAGCTAATTAACAAAGAACAGCATAAACTATCATCTGTGCAATGGGAGGGCTAGGTCCTAAAAACACGGCAGCAGAGTAACATCTATCTCGGGCACAAGCAGCTAACACAAGGGAGCAGTTTTTACTCACTGAGTGGCCTCCTTTACATGAGAAGTCAATGGAGAACCCTGTAACTACTTCTTCACACACTGCCATAATTGGATATTTTGGTTCATACAGGCTATTTAATTGGTTGTCTAAATTCCCTCTTCAGTTCCCGTCCTACCATTTACAAGATAACAAAAGGATATCTGGCTGAAGACATAGCTCTTATGCTCCCTGCTAACACCTTCAGGGAAAAAACAAGCTAAAGAAGGGAGAAATGTGTGCAGAGTTCTTGCTTTCTTTTTTTTTCCTCTTTTTCCCACACACAGGAAAAAGGAAGGAAAAGAAAAAATACAACTAAGACTCTGAATAAACCTGGTCTGGTTTTCATCAAATTCCTCAGTTTTATACATTCTCATAATTATGCAGGGTCACAGAGTTTGTGGCTTAAAACACAGAAATTCCACAGAGAAACAGTCCTTTACACATGTCTGTGTACATTACTGGTAGACCTACACTATTCTTAGCTGAAGAAAAACAGGAATGTTTCAATAGCGGAGATAAAATCGGTAAAGGATGAAGAATTTTTTGGAAAGTTTCTTTTCCTTTCTCTTTTCTATTTCATTTCAAATTTTACATGCCATGTGCCTCCATGTGTGCACGTTCCCCAGCCTCACGCAGTCTTGTGGAGTTATTTACCTTCTTCACATATAGTTAGTAAGAAAACTTTTAAGTATCTCCAGAATGTAGTATCACTGTTTTAGGTTTAAGGCTTTGAGGTACAATAAGCTAAAGTTGGCCTTTGAGACTGGGCAATCAAAGTTGGCTCTGAGTCCAGAGAGAAGGTACACTCAACAAGTGTAAAGGTTGGCTTTGAGGCTACACAAGGATTACTAAACAAATGTAAGGTTAGCTCTTGCTGGGGCTTTGCTTCCTGACTGGGTACATAAAACAAGTGTAAGGATAGCTAATGCTGGGGCTTTTGAGTCCAGACAAGCCACAACAGATAAATGTATCATTGGCTTTGCAATCAAGGCACACCATATAAGTCCACCGTGACTTTTACTGGGGCTTTGAGCCAAGGCAAGGTACACTATAAAAGTGATTAAGGCTTTTGCTGGGCTTTGCTTCCTCAAAAGACATGTGTAACACGTAAACACATGTAAGCTTTCACTCCTGACAAGAAACATAGATAAGTGTGCGGTGGGCTTCGAGTCCTGACATGGTACATCAGATATGTGTTAGGAGGGCTTTTGCTGGGCTTTGTAACCAGACAAGGCACACTAAACAAGTGTTTGAAGGGTTTCTGCTGGCGCTTTTCTACCAGACAAGGCACACTAATAAAGTGTAAAATAGGCTCTTACTAGAGCCATGAGTCTAGACAAGGCAAAGTACAGAAGTGTAAAATGGACTTATGCTGTGGCTTTATGGGTAGACAAAGTAAAGTGAACAAGTGTAACAACAAACCAGGCAGACATGAAAGCCCAAGCCCAGACATAATGGCCCATAGACACAATGGCTAGCCTCCATAGTAACATCTGGTTTACTTCGGATTCCAAAGCTATTCACATAGGCCAGGAAATATGCTGTAAATCAGTGACTAAGAAATATAGGCCCTGGAAAAAAAAAATAAAACCAACAAACAGGGGTGGGAACCATCCAGCCTTAGAATAGAGCTGCTTACAATGATGGCATCTGGTAGACTTTATTCTGAGGCTCTGGGCTACAAGAAGCGACATCCACCTACACCCACGTGAGAAGAGCTAAGGGGCCTGAACTACAGCCACACCTTGCTCAGTTATTCTCCCTTAGCCTGATATCATCAAGTACAAGTACCTATAGCCCACAGTCGGCAGGCAAACTTCAATCACATCTAAACATGTAAATTTCACAAAAGAATGCCTGAGTTTAGGCACGGAATTCTTTACACCGTTCCACGTCCACTCTCTAGCAAAAAAGAATGCGTGCTCATGATTTTCAGCAATTTTAATGCAGGCGAGTTGCCCCAGTTTAAGATAGTGTTACCTGCTTGACAGCATGCCAAAAAGTCAGGCTTTTGCTTCATATACACACAAGAAGGGCTTTTAAAACTGAACGCCATAGGCTGATGGAAACTCTACCATTCACATACCATTAACATTGAGACATCCTTCTACTTCTTGCATGTAGTATATCCCAACTTCAGTTTCCCAATGGCCCTATGTCTTTGTCCATGTAATATTATATATATAAATGATAACATTGTAACGCCTTGCTCACCGCACGGCACTGCTGGTCTATGCACGCACTGATACATGCAACATGTACACATATAGACAGCCAGTGTACAGGCTGAGCATACCGGCCCGTACAACTGGGCTGCCAGTCACTGAGGCATTGTGCGGTCACGGTACCTATAGTGACAAGTCAAGAAGAAAGAGAGAGAGAGAAAACAAGTGAGTAAAAGATGTACCTGTGGTGTGTCTGTGGTGGTCAGCTCCATAGTGCAGTTACTGGCGCCAGGTTAAGGTCCCTGCCCGGGGAGAGGTGCCGTGGAGGGTAGAGATCCCGAGGGGAGGGAGAAGACCGAGGAGTAGAGGAATGTTCGTGTGGACAGTAAGAAAGTCGACTGGGATAGGCCTACTCTAGTGACTGCTAAACCTGTATATAGAGCGACCAGTCAGTCAGCGGCTAGACCTACTGTACTGCTACACTACCACTGTATGTATGACAGAGAGGCCAGGGTGTTCCACTTGACTGCCTGTCTACCCATGTCCTCACAGCTATGTATATAGCCCGGCCCCAGCCACACACTAACTCGCCTCAACACACAGCTAACATATGTTGCATCCTCATTTGAATATTCAAGGGCGAAACACAGCTCTCGCAGAACAATTATCAGTAATAATGTCATTGGCTATTCAACGAAAACTTCATCGCTTGCCCTTCCACTCTGTCCGCCTTTCCAGGCTGCCATCAATAACTCTGCATGTGCAGAAAACATAACAATAGTGGGCAAGAACCAGGAGGGCTACTGAACTAACAAAACTAGTAGTGTACAATAAACAAGGGAGAGGATTGCGAATCTGTTTGGGCTAGATATTGATTGGCACAGCAATACCCAGAGTGCCTGGTCAACCTGCCGAGGCTTACTGACAAGTGTATACGAAAGATCAAAAAGAAAGTTTAATGCTACGAGGGACTTGTCAGTAAATTATTCAGGCGACTATGCTGTAGTCCTCTACACAACCAATCAACCTGCCCACTTGACACAGCTGTCATTCCATCCCCCCCCCCCCACCCTCCAGGAACGCTGGAGGAGTGCCCCAGGGAGGAGGCCCATGATGTAACATCCGTGGATCTTCCAGTAACACCTGAGCAGGTGCTCTTTATGCACAGGTAAATCATGTATCAGCCTTTCAGCCCCTTGCAGCCTTGATAGATAGCTGCAAAACTTGACCTTGTAGAGTTAGCAAGGACGAGAACAAAACCAAAAAAGCAAAACAAAAATACTTCAACAGAAATTATTACACAATGCAGAAAAACTAGTTGGATTGCTTTGGACAGTAATACATTTCCCAGGGAGAGGTTTACCAGTTATATAGTGAATGTACTTATTAACGCAATTATTACTGGCAGTTTTCACCGAGACCTTTTCCTCAAAATGCAATTTGATAGTGTAATTACCTCCCTTTTGTTATGGATGATATCAGAATGTTCTGACCTAAATGCACATGCTATGATATGCCCAGAACAATTTCTGACACAAATACCACAGTTCACCTGACAAAAGCCAACAACAAAAAAGACAGAATAAAAGGATCAGTTGTAGTGAAGATCCTGAGCACAAAGCAGCAACTGATAGTCTGCAGAGACATGCGCATACAACAAGTGTCAAGCAGGGCAAGGTAAATAACCCACATGTAAACAAATCATACACTTTATGGTGAAGGTAATTTATATCCAATTTACCACACAAATACCACACCACAAAGTACTCTCGCTTTACGGCTCATTTTCTGATTGACAAATTAAGATAATTATCTCATGACTCACGTCTCAGTTGAGTCGTGTACTGGGACCCTAATATCACACTTGCTGTGCGCGACCAAACATGTAGCGCTGAGACTTGACAATAGTGTCACACTAAGACAGGACTTGTCAACAGTGTCACGCTAACACAGGACTATTATTAATTCATAAGAACTTTTGCAGAGAAATAGAAGTGCCTCTAGCGAGACAGAAATAATCTAAGGCCTCCATACACCAATTTAGATAACAATTTGTGAGTGAAACAGAACTATTTTCAGCATAGTGGTCGATCACGTGGTGTTCTTGTGTCCAACGCTAATGTGTGTACTGAAGAAAAGCAAATATAACAGAAATGTGTGTCAGTGGATAGACCACTGAAAAATATATGCACATCCAAAACGGTCTTTACTTTTTCAGCTTTTTTCAATTAATTTCTCCCCCCCCCCTCTTTCACTGACTGCAAAATCTGCTCTTATAGGCTGGAATTGTATGATGGGAGTTCTGGGAAACTCAGAGCATTTAGTCTCGTTTTGTCTCACCAGGGTTCGGGTTAATTTACAGTATAAAGTAATTTTGACCTGTAAATTTAACCTGTAAAGCCTATTGTTCATTCCTGCCTTATTGTTTTGTGGACATACTGAAATATATTACTCATTTACTGCAATAAAGCAATGGTCATTTTACTGACCCATTATTTCTCTTGCACACTGTTTAGGTAGCAATAAAAAATAGATGCTCAGTTACTGTACAAACTGACACACAAAACATACTTCTTTCCATTTAATAATTTTTGCAACTGCATATATATGACTTGAAACTGTAACAAATAATTAAAACACAGATTTGCATATAAAAGGTGCGACAATAACGCACACGTAATGGGGTACCCTGTCACACACTACACATGTACCCTGTCACACACTACACATGTTCTGCACATAGCGGCCACACCTTTATACTACTTTGCTTTTAACATTTTGAATGTGACACAATAAAGGCACATATTTTGCACATCAATATCACACACTGATACTTCACATAAAAAATTACCTGTAAAATGTAGCATGTGCAATGTATTAGAAACGTGCAAACAACATAACAATGGCACATTAACCTTGTGAAGTAAAACAAGGCAAACATAACAATCTCTTTGTGCATGGGGACTGAACAATTAATGTACACATCCATTTGTGCATGCATGAGCTGCTAAGCCATCCCCAGAGTTTGCAGTTAAACTGTGCGTGCTAAAACTAATGTAACTTATGGATGCTATGCATTACACGAACAGTGTACTCTTTCAGTGACGTACGTAAATGGAACATGCCTGAAGTGCTAAAAAAACAGGATTCCTTTACAGCCTTACAACAGCACAGGAAAATGCTGGTGCTCACTGACTATAATTACCATGTAGAATTATTATGTGTCATGAAGTCTCGCTCAATTTATCTATACTTACAACGTGGACATCAAAAGGATACGTCAAACTATGACAATCTAGCCAAAGTGGAAAACTAAGCTAAGCATGGGAAAATCGGACTTGACTGAATGTTTGTCATTATTAAGAAGTAAAATGTGCTAGAGAAAAGCTTCCATTAGGCTTTCTAAAGTACAGCGCTGGTTAGGTTGCTATGCTACACTGTACAACTCCGGTCAAACTGGTGAAGATACCATTCTCTATGGCACTAACCCATTAACCGTTGTTTTACGCACAGACTAAACTGTCACTTCTGTCCAATCATCCTACCCCCGGAGACTTCCTCAGCTGAGAGCAAATTTACGCTTATACCTGTCTGACATACATATATACGAGTCTGATTTCTGGTACATCTTGCCCCTAGATACAGTACTGTCTGATTCCTAAGTACATCTTGGCCATAGATGTGGTGCTATAGGCACCTTCAGGTGATGGACCAAATGAGAGAATAACCCCACGTTAAACAAATACTGATACATGTAAAATAGGTCCCCAGCTGTGAAGGAAAATTATTTTGCAGGACTACCACGGTTTCTCATTACTTCTAACGACCCATTTGGTTTAAGTACAAACTTTTACGTGGAGGTTAATGAATATCAGTTCGATAGCTTATTTCTCGGTTCACTTCAAAGACACAGTGATATTTAACCCAGACAATTCAGGTATATGTACATTCAAGGAACACAGGTACATTCATTTACTTTCACGGTCTTGGAAATGTTTCAACTGAAGTCAAATATTTTCCAGAATTATAAGGATCAATGAGAATCCAGGGAAGAGCATTTGTCCCCAGATGTGGCCCAGTTGTCTCCTTAGTGAATGAATATTACACAAACGGACACACTGCTGCTTCGCAAGACAAAAGGCCATTTCATTTCAGATTGCATTCCTGCAGAGCACCTGTTTCTATATTATAAATACTCAATCTTTTTCCCTCCATGCACAAATGGTTATGGAATCCATGATCCTGTTGATTTTGTCCATGATTGTCTTGGCTGTATTCTGAGCCTTGGCTCCAGACCATGTAAATATGGCATGTGTCATTCACAGAACTATTGCATGTTTGATGTATTGCCGACCACACCTACTAACCAACATTTACATTTTACCTGCACTTCCACCAAAGGTCAAAGTTCATCATCTACATGTATCTAGAGCTGAGGCACCCCATAAACAGATGCAGTCTGGACCGCTGATAAAGATCACCTTTGCAGCAGTTAAATTCATTCAGTAGCCTTTGGGATTACAGTGGTTAAAGCTAATCAACACCTCTTGTTTTCTGTGTATTCCCACTACACTCTTCTCACCAAATTTAATCATTAAGCTATCATGGAAAAGTCCCATGATGGAGTTGGTTCATTTGTCTGTCATGGGTTAAATTTTTATTTTAATGTTATTTCCTGCCCCATGGTTGACATCACATTCTTCAAAAACACAAACAGGATAGAACAGTCGCATTCAGCTTTCTGCAACTTCTATTTTTTGCTCGATCAATTTAGCTTCAGCCATAATGAATACAAATAACTATCACAAAAATTACACTGAACATGCCATAAAATCATCATAACAGACGACTGTCAAAAATCCAAAAGGTATATACAGCATGTTCTGTACATAAACGTTTGAGTTCATCTGCACAATTTCACCTCAAAATTCTCCCTCCCTTACCCTCCCCGGTAGGTCAAAAAACATCACTTTGCCACTGGATCTCACTCTTTCCCTATAGAATATCATCCACCGTCCAGACAAAGATAAAAGCTACTAAGGTCAGTAGAACTCTTAGAATCAGGGAAAATGAAACTCAGTCATGGACAAAATGTTAAATCACAAAACAGTACATTGTTTAAAATATTTCTACAGCTTAATAGCACATACTATGGGTGATAATTTTTACGTAATTACCATTATGGCTACAAGTAATGTGCCCATATCCCTACCACACCGATGGGTGAATTGTTCTTCCCTTATACCAGCATGCATAAAACAGCCTTCATTTACTACCAGGACATAATTTACACAAGTGGCAATTAGAAATGCAGGGTCAACTTTTATCCAATGTTACAATGCTTATGTCCCCTGACATCCCTGCCCTTGTAACCTAATCCTGATAATGCCATCGTCCTATCGCCAGTTTTAGCTGAATTTTCTACCATATCATTTATGACAATCATCTTGCAATCAGTCTGAAATGCCTCATTATGCACCTTAATAGTCGAGCATCGTCCAGAGGCCTTTTTTGTCCCGCTCCCCAGACAACACAGATACAGAATACAGGCCATGTGTAATCTCCTAATGGATCTGGTTTTTATTTCATTTAGTCCAGATAACACATGTTCAGGAGTAGTGCCTGCCAAGTCATTACGGGAAGCTGGTCACTCCTGGTCAGCGCCTGCTCACCAGACTGCGCTTGTATTTCAATTATCCCTCATTTTTCTGGGACAAAGTATTGACGGTTTAATTATTTCCATTTAACACATGTGGCTTCATGCTGAACACAACGGAAACAATTCGGCTTTGTAATATCACCAAATATCACAAACTCACCATGGAGCATTTCAAGGGTTAAATATGACAGTTGATTAACCCTTATCTAACAGTAATAGCTATCAACTCTGCACGTATAGTCAATAGCATGTCCCATCTTTCGCACGGACAGACAGCCCTGGACGGATGATCCCTATTCATTCCTTGCTCCGTGAAAGCAACAGTTGAATTACTTGCAACAATATTAATTATGACTGGTTGAATGCATGTTCTTGATTGACAGTTGAGGAAAGTCCATGCACATCCGCAAACTGTCCTGCCAGTACAAGCATAGGTTCTGATCTGCACTTTGAGTAATGGAAAAAACCATTCCAAAATACTGCTAAATTACATTACTGTATATAATCAATACTTGTCTTCATTTTTTATCTTGACCCTTTCGCGATTACTTTCAACTTTTGTTAAGTGTGATCAAATTATGAACATGACAACAATAAAATAAAATCACGACAGAAAAAACTCTAAATCAATTCACTTAGAAATTTCAATGGTTTCAAAGACATTTTCCAAAAAAAAAATTCCTACTTGTTGCCTGTCAGGTTAAAGGTGTAGAGAACTGGATTGCCTGGACTGAGTAAATGCTCTTTGCCTGGGATGTATATACAGTACAAGTAAATCAAGGAATAACTAGGTTTAAACACTATTTATTTTCCCTTTCTTACAAACAATGCTGAACCAAAGCAGCTGAGGAATTGGGAAGACTAGGATTGAATCCCAAAACCTCACCAACCAAGAGAGCCATGGTCACAAATAACTACCCAACTAAGAGAACAATTTTAGTGGAAGAAGAAGAAGACTAACTTCTAAAACTTTTAGGAAGAATGAAACTGATTTTATTCACACAGTAAAATAATTGTTTAGACACAGAAAAAATGTTTTCTTTTTCATAAATGTTTGCCTGCAGGGGTTTTTGCAGCCAATTTCTTTATAGAAACTCAATTTGAACGAATCAGAGAACTCATTTTTCATCACCAATGTATGTAAAATGTATCTATAACTCATTTACTTTATCAAAACTGAATACAAAATTTTATGCTGACGAAGTAAGATAAATGTATTATCCATCTAGATACATGTATGTGAACGTATCTGTGCGAGTCTGTTGACAAGAAATCCTATCCATAACATGCACAAATGTCAAAGCCCTATGACAGATGCACCACCTAACACTCTAAGAACAACCTTCAAGGGAGTTAATTCTGATGGTACTTGTGTTAAGCAAGTGAAAAAGATTTGCATAATGCTTTCTGCAAACACTTAAGACCTAATTCCATACAAATATCTCGTTGGAAATCTGAAATCAACTTTCAGGGCTACAGCAAGTAAAACAGTTAGCAATACAAACAGAGAGAACAACTCTCCTAATTTACCCCTTTCCCTGACTGGGGGGACAAAGTGTGTCCTTATTGCCATTTTCCAACCACTAATAATGTTACGATCCTACTCACTAGAGGGATTTATATTGGAAATACTTTCTGACATAAATTGAAACACTGGAACAAGTGTCTCATAGAAACAATCTACAGCCAACCTGTGCCTCGTACCGGAGATGTAACTAGAGATAATGAAACTGTTAAGGTTGGACCAGCTAGTCTCGCATCACCAGGGGAAAGGAAAAAAATTCTCCATCCAATATCAGCAGGGTTGAAAACAGATGCTGGTCGGGGCAGAAATTAGCTGGCTGAATAGGGAAGCACCTGTCACCAAGCTCTGTTTTCAAACATACGCCATCGTCATCCCGCTATGCGCAGCTATCAATGGCAGCGAAATGAAGCTTTTGTAACTGGGCACGCAGACTTCCCGCACGGCCGTCAATAATCTCTCCACTCTTTCATCACAGATGACGGGCTGTTACTAGATTCACGTCCCATTTCATCCCGTAGACCCTTACCAAACTGCCCAAACATGTACATTACCACTCTCCACAGATTGCAATTTCGCATTTTCATGTTTTTACTTTTTTTTTTTTTTTTTTTTTCAGATTTCAAACTGAGCAGCATTTGACGTGGCTATCCTGTTACATCTCCACTCTGGCCCAAGTTCTGCCAGCAGCCTCAGCCAAGTGACACAGCCACACAGGTTTTCCACCAATCTAACCGAACACGAGTTAACAGGCCAGCTTACTACTCCATTAGAGAGACTGTCATAATAAAAACATCTGATGTCTTACTGCCTCAAGTGCTACAGTTTGCCAAAACGCCAACACCTGTATCAGGTTCATGCTAAACATGTACATATTTATCCTAAATTGGCATGAAAATAAGCATGGTGAAGAAGAATAGGTGATAACTTCAGATATACATGCAGCTGCTCATCAAATACTGCACCAAATAATGCTCTGCCATATGTAAGCACCATTACAGAAGACAGTGTGGCGGCTGGTTTATGGATGCATCGACCCAACAACCTCGAAAAAAAACAGGACAAGGTGAATGCAAAACAATATGGTTCTTTTCGATGACCAGGTGGCCCATGTGGTAAGAGTTCAATGAAAATTGCTTTGAAATGAGGAGATATCATGTTTATAAACCTGTGACACAACATAACTGACCCCAATGACCTGTAAAATAGAGTTCATCTCTATATCTCTGGAAGTGCAAAAATGGTCAGGTAACCCTGGCTACAGAGCGATACCATGTTTACCAAATAAAATGAACAGACACTCTTCTGGCCAATGAGTAATAAAACTGGATCCACTTAAACTTTGTGTTCAGCCAGAATAACACTTCCCACTCCCAATCCCCCAAAAAAGAGAACAAAAATTCCAGTATTCCTTAATTAGGTACAGCAATCCACGCTTGCTTTTCCGACTCTCTGACATTAACCTTGGTCATTAAGTGAAATCTTGCTGAACAGGGCAGCTTATGAGACCAGCGATCATCCATATTAATAACGACTGAAGGGTCTCTGGAGATGTCCCTCTAGACTCTTGAACCCTGCAGCCACAACACCTGAGCCCATCTGTTGGGGCAGTGATTGGTTAAGACGGACTGTGCAAAGCAGCAGTCACAAAGTGGTGATCAAATACACAATTCTTCTCTCTCTCTTTCCTTTAGAGCAATTCCACCACCATAGAAAGGGTAGCATGACTGACAACAGCTGAGAGATATGCACACCATATTTACTTCACACTTGCAACAGTAATCACCAATTACCTGGTGATGCGTCCAGATTCGCTCATCCACAGGACAAGTCAACACACCACACAGAGCGGTAATCCAATGGGCTCAGATTACCGCTGTACCGTGACAACTGACACGACCACCCCTAATATCATCTGTCCCCCTCATTTATGAAATATCGGCTGGCGGAAATTCTATGACTCGTATAACTCTTTACCGCCTTTCTACAAATCATGATAACGGACTAGAAACTCAGTTCCCGCTGTGATGAGGAAATACCAGATCACATAACAGATTGCCCATGTTGTACACTGGACAGGAGGTGAACCTTCTGATTCTCATATCACTAGCCATCATTACCAGACAACTGTAGCTCTCTACATTTCCACAAACACAATATGTCAGTTCATAACCCGAATCATACACCACATTTCTCGTCATCAACCTGAACTTAGACCACAAACGAAGTGCCCAGGCAGCATTTCTGTGCAAGGCTTTGGAAAACTGGCCCCATTATATTTCGTAACTTTGAGCACAGGTTGTTGTACAGCTGCTATTTTCCACACTGGGAGGATCCCAAACCATACCCAACATGTTCTTTATATGTGCAAATGGCAGAGAGACAGATAGAGTGATTCCACTAAAATTATCATGGTATATTTATCTTCTGAGAACTGGATTATTCAGAAGAATTATTCGAACAGTAGGATCTCAAGTAATATCAGTTCAGATTTTCTTTACAAACAACCAACTTTACATAGTATAGTATAGTATGAGCATAGAGGTCATGAAATCACTTAGAAGATTATGGGGGAGGTGTTTGTGATGTGGATTTTAATGCGAACAGATGTGTAAGTCAGGGCACTGTTGTTCAAAACCATATTACACTGGATCATGTCAGTGCAATATTCACTTCAGACCAACTACAGATAGTGTATTAGTACGGGAAAAGTACAAAGATTTGATTCAACTCGATAACAAGCTCCAGAAAATAATACTTATTTAAAAATGAATGCTATTGTGAATTTTACTGTTAGTTTTCTTTGTCACACAAAGACGGCTTTCATCTCTTTTCCTCGTCACACAAAGACGGCTTTTATCTCTTTATTAAGGTAAAACAATCCTTCTTCAATTCCATTTCCAACAGTCACTGGATAAAATAAAATTAATTTAGTACAGAATGCTTCGATCACATCTAGGTCAGAAATCAAAATTTGGAGAGGCCATTTTGTTTGAATGTACGACACAATCCCGACGTCGTTAGGGACACCTTGTCGTTCGGTTATAACGCGTCCAAATATGTCCATGCATAAGAGATTGCTATGGCCTTAAGTGCCGAGTACACAAACGCGCCTGGATTAGAATAGAGCCCACAAATCTACAGGGACAGACCTATTCTCGAGACAATCGTGTCAACGCCCAATCATTAGTCAACACGTGACTCCACACCAACCGAACAGCATGTATCATAGTAACTGCGTTGTCATAGCAACTGCTTACCCTGCCGACATGGCTGCTGCAGAGAGAAAGTTGCAGCGGTAAAAGGACAAAGGGCCCACTGATATCACAACTCCTGTACAATCAGCAGCGTTCTCTACCCCCATTGAGGCCTTGTTAAAAATCTACATTGTCAACAGGCATACATTTAATGGAATGCCAAAGCTATTACCGAAATGGGATGGGGGAACTGAAGTCTTTTATTGTTATTACCATTTCTGTCAGGCGGACTTCGCGCTCAATAAACAGCAGACAGGCTCTCAGCATTCAGTGGACACTAGACCCATCAAACTCCCAACAATACACCACTATTTATTATTCATACCTGATAGAATAAAGATAAAACTTGACAACCACATGGGGGGGTAGGGAGAAGTCACACCAGACAACTGGCTATCACTTTCAACATCCTGCAACCTATGCAATTTCCCAACACAAACGTGGAGAGATAGAATGACAACGAAAACAAACAAAAAAAAATAAAGAAAAAAACAAAAGAAAAAAAAACAACACAACACTTTATACACCTGTATCTCATAAAGTATTACTTCTACCAGCTATGTGTCAGGGTTTACACACGCAACTCCATTCAGTGTAAAATATCCATATAAATTCATTACTGGCTAATTTTATTAAGGATCGATACTGACTGACATCTATTTACATAAGGTGGCATTTGTCCACACACCACATAAATGTGTCAGAATTTCTCCATCAAATGGAGCCTCCCTGAGGGCTAAAAGCAATGATTTTATCCCTGGTGCTGTATCTAGTGCGCTCCCCCCATCCCCTAGAAGACACTGCTAACTTTTGTGGCTGATGCGGCCATGTTTTTCTCGTGACATGCACATAAATGCACGGCCGAGTGATAAGCCCCAAGCTCTCTTGTCCAGCAAACCTAACTGTGCACTTGTCTTAAGCAGGATTTAGTGGGTACAGACTGGGATGCACCAATACCATTCAGATGTGGGCTGCTAAGGTATTTAGGCAGGGGGGAGGGGATTAGGCCCAAGCTGCAGCAAACTCCCCTACCCTCAGTTAGTATCACTCTGTGATTTCTCATGTGGTCTTCAATCCTTCTTTAAACAATTTAGTGTGGAGACTGAGTACATCCCCTCTGCCTGTATCCAGGCCTTACCTGATGACCTCAGTCCCTCATTCCCTGAGTCCTCTCTCTCTCTGGATACTGGTCAAGCTGCTATCTAAGGCAGTTGAAAACCCATTTCCACACCTCTACTTGTAAACGTCAAAAATTTGAACACCTATCTTGCACTGCTGGCAATTCACTCTACAAGGGGCCTTAGTGTAAGGTGACATTGATTTCCTACAGAAAGTAGCAATTTTTACAAATTCATGTTTATTAATGAAGAAATTGTTCCATGGTAATCACCTATCACTTTAATAATGCCTTCAAACCACATGCACCCAGTATTCTTATGCTACACATTCATTCCAATCCAATCCACCTGCCATTGCTAATCCAAAAAACGTTAATAAAAAAATTTACAAAAAACTTGTTACAGTACTGCTAAGTGACATGTTGAATAATAATGAAAAAGTCAGTTTTTCCATATTAAACAAATTAAACATTTTATAATGTCCTTATCGGATTCTTACCTCTAACTGTAAACCTTTAATCAGATACACTTCTTATCTCGGTATTAATTGTTAACCAACACAGACCCTCAACTTTTTTGTGACCACTCGAACTGGTTTTGGACGTACTATGGCAACCATCACAGCCAGTTCTATCACACAATTTCTTCCTTACAAAAGCCCCCCCCCCCCCAAAAAAAAACAGACGTCGTTAGACCAGTCACCTGCGCATAAAATCAACTGGATCCACTCGTTTGTTGTCAAATTCAGCAAATTACGAAAATGATATGAAAAGAAGTTCTGAGTAGATAACTTAATTTTCTTTCAAACTGATTACATATACATCAAAAAAGAAATCATTTTCGAACTTCAGATATTATGTTGTGATGCTGGAATAATGAGCTGGGGACTGACAAGTCAATATTTACCAATGAATCTACATGCATGGCTGATGTTTGCTGGATGTTTCTAGCATATACAAACACAAAAATAAACAATACAAATTATCCCTGTGAAAAGGCAGAACAACATCACTCACAAACTACAAGAGTTGCCTAGTGTCAATTATTCCCACCCAAGTCCCTGGCATTCTGAAGCCTGTAAACCGGCTGCTCACCAAGGTGGAACATTAGGTATGCTCATCACTAATTCAGTATTGAGCTCACAGCCTTTACATGCACATCAGGATGTGCAGGTTTGAGTCATGGAAGTGTCAAATATTTCCCACTTCACATTGCTGTAAGCAAAAACAGGGCTCGAAAAGGATGCCTGTTGATGGTGAAAAACAAGCCAAAAATTTTGCAGAAGAAGGGCATTTTGTGAGTCATTTGCTAATTTTCAAAAGGTACGGAGAAAACTGTAGACCATTTTCCATTGAAAATGGTGTTATCTTGTAGTCCTATTTGTAAAATGCACTTGGATTTCCAACAGACACAACAAGGTACCAGTACATGTACACTACATTTTATCAGGAATTCTATCAAATTAGCAAGTCGTCTGATATTTTTAACAGCTGCACCCTGCACAACTTACAAATAGCCCTTCCAAGGCTTTCTAATACGAGCCATGAACATATCTATACAAATAAATATTTGGGTACTTATTAATCATATTTTTTATACATTAAAAATACAAATTTATCCTGTCAAAAATGAGTGGGTAATTGATAAGGGAGTTCCTCGGGGCTTGCACCTCTTGACAGGGACTAAGGCTCCCAGCCCCCTCCTCCTGAATAGGCCCAAGCAAACATAGCCCAAAATATGGAAGAAAACAAAGATGATATCAACCTTAGAAACAGATAGTTAATGCACACGTGCTAATAAGATCCAACAAATACACTATGTACACAACAGGTGATATTGCTTAAGTAGCAGGTATTCAATGCTTGATGTTGATGTTGTTCAGCTAAAACTTTCACAAGGGAGGAACAGTTAACCTTAACGAGGTAACTCACATGTGAGCTGGGGGATGAGTCCACCACAGCCATGTCAGCATCAGGCTCCATTGAAGCTGGGGGTTGGGATAACCAGTGGTCTTAGTAGTCCGAGCAAGGGGATACTGATGAAGAGTTCACCTGTCTCACCTGTACCTCTCCAACTTTATTATCCTGCTAAGCCATACAATGTCACACACACTAACAGTCAAAGCGAAGGGGGATGTTTACCGTAGATATGCTAATAAACACACACCTTCATATTTAATTTTGTCCACCACATTAACACCTATATATCAAGATGTAACAGCTGGAAATCCACCAGGTCTTACTCCACGTGATAGGATTAGCACCTGTGACCTCAGCTTTATGTGATGTACAGGTATACAGCTCCAGCTCATATATAACCATTTAATTTGTTTCAGGGAGGGGAGAGAGACTGGACAGTGACAAATTTTTCACAAAAGTTTCCCTCTGATTTTTCAAATTTAACCACATATTGTCTCAGGTAACTGGGCCATTCTTCTTTGTACGTGAGGTCAGTGAATACAAGGGAATTACCTGTAGCGGTGTGCACAGTGTAACGATAGGTTTCGGTTGTGTTTGAGTGTGTGTGGAGGGGGGGGGGTAGGCCTATATCATGATAAAGCAGTCAGAGGACATTTTAAAAATACAGAACATATGATCATAAATCAGTTGTGGCTTATTTATATACAGCCTATATAAGACTCTGCCAGCTTTGATCTAATCATCAATATTTACCCTAGGGCATCATAAACAACACTCTACAGCTTCTCCCATCACACGCAACCCAGAAATGATAAAAGCTTGTAGATTTTCTCTATTTTTTCTCTTGTTATTATACACATGTATTCACTGACTCCATTCTAGACAAGTGTACATGTATGCTATGTACATAGAGTTTCACTTCCAAACAAATTTTCCATGCAGGTCATGTTGTAAATTAGACGCATTAGCAATGCAGTGTAACAGATAGTAAGTGTACACCCGGAAAGTCTCAGGAAATGACTTCCTGCTCGGCAGGGGTGAGGCAACCAGAATGAATCATGATCACAGCAGCAGGGGAGGAGGGGGGGGTATGCAGGTTACAGATGGCACAGCAGACGAATTACCCACATGTGTCTCCATCCCTCGACCCTACAGCATAAACATGCACACCTCCCCCACCATTCACTCATGACTCAACACAGCTTTCCTATATAACACATCTACATCACATCCCCTAGAAATAAGATCTACACAATACTGTATTTGATCTCAGATTTCACCCAGAAATTTGCCTTTTGGAGGCAAAAAATAGGTTATCAATTATTACGTTTGCTGTTGATACTTACATTTTTCAAGTGGGATATCATACCACCTTCCAAACAATCATCACAACACCTCACTAAGAACAGTATAGAGCTGGCAGAAGCAAGCAAAATGAATAACTTGAGTAATGTGGAGGAAATTTTAAATCAAATACAGTAATTGTAAAGAGCTGAGCATTTCCCTGTAAATACACGAAGTTCCCTGTAGGTGATCTGTGTGTTTGCTCAGGGACTGATCAAGGCAGATTTACTGGCCTGATCATGTTCTGATTCTGTTCTCTGTGAAACCACACAGCTTTGTTTGCACAGAAACGTTTGAAGGTTGTTTCCTTGTTAAGCTGACGTGTTAATCTACATCAATCATACACTGATGGGATGACACCACACCACCTGTTACATCACACAATTTGCACCTGGGCACGAAAAATGTTCAAGAAATGCAAAATACCTGGACCATATCACATCTACACAGGAATTCAATCCATAATCATCCTAATGACATTTAAACACAACATTCATATCTTATTCATTTCTGCAATGGCCATTAAATATATGGTTAGCAGAAACCAGATTGCCATTAGTAAACCACCGACCTCTGGTAAGTTACCGATGAAGTTTCTTGTGTGTGACATACAGCCTTGCTCACCATGTAGCATAAGGCTGCTCACATGGCCATTACGAGCATTGCTGACCGGGGAATGTCACTAATCCCAAATGAACTATAAGAGTGGGGAAATCTACAAATTTCCTGCCCATGGTCAGGACTGAACCGACACCCCATGTGCCCCATGGTATGAGCTTGCAGATATCACTCACTGAACCCAAAGGAGCTTTCTCTTATAGACAGACGAACACAAAATGTCCAAATCCAACCAAGGGGATGACACTGTCCAGACTATGGCTGAACATACAAAGTTTCCTGGAACTGAACCAAAAAACGCATATAGTGTATATGTACCTGAAGACCACAACTAGTTCAAACATATCACACTCACACCAGCTCTGAGTATTACATGTATAGAATACCACTACTAGAGGACCAGCTACAGGCTATTGCAGATTTTAATACGTTATACGTGACCTAAAACTCCCCACACGTCCTTACGTTTCACACTTTGCCAGATTCTGGGAGTTCTTTTGATTTTAGGTGTCTCTGAGGTGTGTTTGGTAGGTAGGATGACATCCTACTGACAAGATATGTTTCAGCGCTTAATACTTTGTAATATTTATCTGTCTCTAAAAACTTTAAGCCATTTATGCTATTAATGTGAGTGTCAGGGTGGAAGGATTTTGATGAAAACAAGAAACAAGGTTCGTTTAGACTTCGTTTATTATTTTACTTCAAAGACATTCATTTATGTGCAACCTAATTCTGGTGACTAAGGATTTAACAAAAACAATCCCATTTTTAACCCAACAGGATGTGTTGTTATATCCTTTAATAAGTCACATTTATGTAATAAAGTAGGGATAACAAAGGTGTTTAACCTGCATACCATGTATTAGAGAAATTTTAAGACATAATCATGGCTATTTATGTGCTGAGAAAAGCCTTAAGAATGCCATTTCCAGTCTGTACTGATCACACATAACAGGGTTGACGTCAAGGCTTAGATGAAGGGGAATGAACTCTTGCTGAGTTTCTTTTCAAAGAACAACTTCAGCTGCAAAATATATACACCCACAGGTATTTGGTCCTTAATACTTCAACACTAGTGCTTCCATGGAGTTTCATCAAAGATTTGTCTGGATACAAACTGCATATACCTTACTCACACAGAGCTTGGAAAACAACGTATGTTTGCCTCTCAACCACATTTTAACTATCTAAATGAGACTCTAATGCTTCAATAACATCCAAACAAATCATAAAGAATTCGCTCATACAAAATACAGAAAACAAAATCAGGCTTATGCATATTTATTCTGTAAACAAAATTAGAAAAGAAAATCATTCAACATATGAAAGGCCCTATAAGTTTCTTGTTTTTTTTTTGAGTGTTATCACAAGGCTAAACCCATATGTACTTTTTAAAAGTCACAAATTTTGTTTTGAAGCAGAGTTTATTCACAACCTAATGCGTCCATGAAAATTAACACTACAATACATGACAACAAAACCTGCTGGAGCCCTATTAAAACTCTCTTGTAAATATGTCTGACCATCTAATGGCAAAGGTGAAGAGGTTGTTGAGGGAGGAGAGGCACGACAAACTCTGACATCTCACTAAGGGGCAGCAAAGTGTAATTGTCAGACACCAGACTGAGGATACATGGATTCCAGAGAATGACTAATCGGACATACCTAGAAACTATATCAAACTTGTACCTATTCGTGTACAGCATGCACACTGTTTAGCTTGACGTGCACAGCTGGGCACTTGTAAGCTTTACTAAGGCTGAGTTTCAAATACCATGAGCAAATACCAAATACAAATGAACTAAACATTCCTTGTGCAAAACATAATCCATAAACTTGGGGCCTGCTAATATTTATAATTATTTCAAGTCACAAAATTCACTGCAAGTATTTGCAGACCATTATATATATTTCACAGTCCAGATATTAAGGAACATGTGTCCAGGTACACTTAATCAACAATTATTTGCTATCCAAAGTTTTTTACACTTTCAACATTTCTACATTTTGAACAGCTGCTGGCAACAAGCATGTTTAGGTGCACAACAGCTGAGATCAACCAGCTACGCAAGCAGTCTCCTCAGAATAACTGCAATATGCTGAGCATTGTATTTGCTCATAAAATTCATATGGAAACATGTATTCTAAAAGGCTAGTTACCATCAAAAATATTGCTTCTGGCACTGAAATTCTGGAAACATTTTCCCACCAGGTTTACAGCATACCATCAAGATAAAGCTTTAAGAATCTTTAAATAAGATAAAGAGAAATGTCAGAACCAGACAAAGTAACACAAGTCATGCTTGAAATCTTAGGACAAGCGCAATAGTCGCATTTAATATTCAGAAGTCAATGGACTTGCTTTATTGTGATGCCAAACGGGTTGATGACGTCGTCTTATGGAACTATTCTGAATAAAGCAAACTGACACCAGCCAATGAAGCATAACACAGTGTTGAACATCAACTCTGCATAAATCTCATTATGCAAGTTGTTTCCCTTCTTTCAGGTTTCAAGATCAAAGACCCATTGTGTTAGGGTGATTCTGACACAAAGTTCATAATGCTTCATCTGGAGTTCTCAGTATGTGCTACATGCATATGTCATGTCGCTATCTATCTGCAAGAAAACAGGAGATGTTTAATGGGTTGGCTACAGAATGTAAATGTATATGTGTGTCCACATGATTCCCTATACAATCCCCAGACCCTGATCCCATACATATATGTAGGTCTGGGATAATGCAAGCTAAATAACCCAATTCCGGGATTTTATTCACAGCGACACGAAGACAAACACTGGCCGAGAAGACAGAGATCAAGAACATGAACGTACCTTCAGCATTCTGTTTTACCTTACAACTATGGTAACTTGACCTTTCAGGTGTGTCTCTCTCTGACGAGGCCAACCACAGGGGAGCGTAACAGTGATGTCACCTTTCTAACCGGACTCTCTTGCTTACTCCTGTACAAGTAAATCTGGCCTTACATGGTCAGGTATGTCTCACCTGCCAGGTGAACAGCCAAATAAGTCAATACTAAAACAAGACACAGCATAAGCTACAGGTTAACACTGGTTGCGTGTTAATCCACACGTGTCCTGAATGTTTCTACCTGTTGCTTACTCTCACTACACACAGGAAGAATCCCCAAAATGCCAACGTCACCATGTCTTAGAAGGGGCTCAATTCGGGGCCCTGTGAATACCTGCAGACTTTGTGACTGTAACAAGCCACAGAGCGCATTCTTCTGCCAAACAATGGCTCAATGGCAGTTCAGAATTCGTTTCTGAAGACTAAGGACACCCCCCCCCACCTACCCTCCTCATTTATCCAGGCTTTTGGGCCCTTGTTCCTCACCTTTACCCCCCGTTTTTTGTGTCTTTTATGCAATGTTTTTTCATAAAATCTGCCCCTTCCAACTAAAGACTGCGGGACTATTAAGTCATGGGCAGTGTTGGGGCTCATAAAGGACAATGGGAGAATCTAAAAAAAAACCAGGGTTCTATCAATTTCCACTAGTGAAAACCTCACACATCAGGGGTTGAAAAGGTAACCTGCTAATGGTGAGGTGCAGGCCATCATAGATGACTGGCTAATTTTAAAATGGAACAAAAAAAAGTTGCAAGTTATTTTCTGTTAAGACTGTCTCAATCTTAAATTGTGCTTTGACTATTTGCAAACATGACAAGGTAGTCAGTACAGTGTATTTCTCAAACATCAGGTTCATGTGGACTCAAACTAATAACTATCCATCCAGGATTTTCCAATTCCAGCACAGCATATACATGTATATACAGCCACAACCAAGGTGCAAAACCATTTTGTGAACCAGACAGCGTGTGTCAATACATCAATGGTTAATGCACCATTTCACGTAGAGACACAGATAACTGAATCAGACACAGCAGTATAAATTAGCCATGTGTCATGAAATGGTTTTTATTTCGGTTGCGAGTGGGGCATGAGTGCAGTCCCTTCGGGAGTGACAAAACACTTTGCTATGATATTTGGTCCAGTCAACATTAGAGCTAAGGCCAAATTTTCCACCCCACACACATGGCCGGACAGTGCCCAAGACAGTTAGGCGCTGTCTGTCTTTCTACCCCACTCAAATGGTTTTTACCCGGGCAAACAAAAATGTGTGTTAGTAACCATGGCAACAGGTGGTACACACAAACACCATTGAATTATCAATGCTTCTGCTCCACACAGCAATGTGTACAGACAGTATTGGATGGTATATTTGAACAGTCAGGCCCACATAAATGGTGATATACAGCTGACTGAAGAGTTGAGCACTATCCCTAGGACAAGTCCAGTCACATATTCGCTGCAGGTTTCGTCCGTGTCAACTCACTAACCACATACACATGAAAGACTGAAAAAAAGCCAAGACGACAAAAACGGAGAACTGTTTAGATTGCATGCATGGGGCTGTATATTGGATATAAAAAAAAAAGCCAGCTATCGACAGCAAACAATGGGACAGGAAAATTCTGACATTCTGACAGAGCTCTGCGACATAATCTTGAACCCTGGCCACTTTTTCTGATCATACCAACTGTACAATGCTAACGAGGAACACAACTGGCCAGGCCACACAATGAGTACAAAGGCTTCCTCCATGCTTCACAGACTTTAATATACTTTCCAAGAGCCCATTCAGTTGACAGGTGAACCGATCAGTCATACTAGACGCAGATAACCTGAAAAAGTCTATCGCACAAAACAAATACTTTCTTCAAGTTCAAACTCGTACACATCTGATGAATCAACTGTTCCTCTCACAGAATCTGCACCATACAAATTTCTCTGGCCTCCCAAGTGTATTAACTTTGCAATCAGGTGAGGAGTGAAGTTTCAAGTACATGCTTTTTCAACAATATGAGAACACAGACTGTCAATAATGAGTCTCTCTCAGTTTACTGGTATTCTAATCACTTTATGGCTAAACTCATTGTTAATTTTCTAGATTATATCAAATACAATAATTTTCTATACTATATACCAACACCTGTGTTACAACCAATAATCTTTTTCAGTAATATGAACATGCTTACTCGTAACTGAAATTAATTCAGTGGAAACCCTACTGGATATATTTACAGATAATGCTAACACACTTCATCTCATCGCCAGAGAGGTCATTTCACAGCCCAAGTGACTCTCAGACAAGACCCAGGTGCACAAAACGAAGGAGAACAAGAGTTTCAAAACAGGTGGAAAAGTTAATTAATCAAACTCAATGAGATCAAAAGTACTTTTATATATTACTAATATTTGTATATTTTGATCAGGGCACAGCATTTGTTACAGCTACTGCTAACAGCTTTGATCAACCTTTTCTCCTTTGAGAGAAAATTTCAGCGGAATAGTAACAACAAATAACTGTTAAAAGCATAGATGAATCCTCATAAAATAAGAAATTAGTCTTTGCCAATGGTGGTAGAACCGAATTTAAAAAGATGAACAGAAATTAGCAAAGGCATACACGCATGCCAGGTTGCTAAAACAACAAAAAAAAAAACATCCCTGAAAAATTTTATTAGTAACTATGACTGTTACCACAACAGTTATAAAGGTGCATTCAAATAAAACGCAAGAGCTGACATAACAAAGGGTTTCAAACTGGAAAAAGTGCTTGGTAATGAATGAAGAGGAGTAACTATAAGTCAGTCTAGAGGAAACAATCACTTTTACAGGTGTAAAACAAGGTGTGCAGGTGTAATACAGCCATAGGACATTACTCTAGATGAGCAGAAGAAAAACCATACACAACGACAGCCAAAAATGCAATCTATGGAATAAAAAGATTCTACTGTGTCAAAGGGCAAACATACTGAAGTTCACTACATGTAAGTTCCAAGCCATGGCAAAAGAATACATAATCCCGAGCGGTGTCAGTGACGCTTTACTCATTGTTATGAGTACGGAACTGAATATGGAAGAAAACATACATGTAAGAAAAATAGTTACATGTGAGGAAAATGTCAAAATAATAATAATACACAAACTGAGAGGACAGAATAGTAGCATGACAGATTGGGTTTTAAAACAATACCTGGTCTGCCATGATCTGGAAATTTGGTGGTCTCTGTAGAAAGGAGGGAACATATCATCAGCTACAGTGGACAAAAAATCTCTAAAAACAGTTATAATCATATTTAATATTGCACTAATAATAATCATTAAACAACCATGTGCACATGAAAATGACAAATTAAAACATGCTTCTGAAATGAAATGAGAAATAGTTTTTACTCATCAAGGAAGTACCATGTAACGATTTTGTAGCCAGGTCAAGAGGTCTGTTTGTCAGCATCTCTGTTATTTCACTAGACAATTTCTCAGCATTATTCAACAGTACATACATTTATTTTAAAGCTGGAATTACTATAGTACTAGTACTCTGTTTTGAGTGGCTCTTTTACTAGAAACTTTTGCTTGTTTTTTTCCAATGTATACTTTCAACAAAGAAATAGAATCTGCTTTCTCTTTTCATATACTTTTTATCAGAAAACCTGGTTTTGGTTTTATTTCAGACATGAAATTGCTCAACCCATGAACTGAACACTTCGAATACTAGCACTGAATAAAACCCCTTATTTACGGAGAGTAACTCTGACAAAATGTAACATTTGCCCCCAGATGCCCGCTATAATAATACATGAATTAGTATATATGGTAATGCAACACACATATAGATTTTTTTGCAGTTAAAAAAACTCACACAAATCAAACAGTTTTAAACAATAATCAGGGTGTAGGTAAGGAATGCTAGCCATTTCTATGGCCTACATCAAAGAAAATTAAAGCAGACGTCATAACAATTTCTTTTCCTTTAAACCCATTCACAGGAGGCTGAGATACACTTATGTTTCCACCATTTTATGACCACCCCAATCTGAGACGTTATGTAAGAATTAATTCACAGTCCTTCAGCTGTGTCCCCTGCCTAATGGTCTATATAAGCTAGCACTGCTTGTATCACATACTACATAGGCTGTGCCTTATCCTACACAAAGATACAACACTGACAGCACATAAACTGTCTTCCTTATAAATGAAAGTAATGGACACATCATATTACAAAACCCTATACTCCCCACGTATATAAAATGGGGTTTTTAAACAATACATGAATGAACCAAATAAAGCCTAATGAATAGGTTTATGAAGAGAACTAACAAAAGCAGGAAAGTCATGCTGGCCTTAACAGGTAAATATGGAGGAAACTGGGTGGAGACAGCAGAAACAGGGTATTCCTGCATTGTGTGTTGAGAAATTTAAGGGAGTGCACAAAAACCAGTTGCCGAGTCTTTCTGGGTATGAAAAAATGCACATGTACAGTGGTGGGACATGGGGAAACAAGGACTGGCCTGAAGTCTTGGGTTTACATGTGGTGGTTGTTGTGCTATGTACAGAAAGTCCATTACGGTGAATGCATCCCATCTGTGGAGATATGCGGGAATGTGCCAGTGCCAGTGCACAGTGCCAGGCATGGACACACTGTTAGCCACTAGCCACAGCCAAGCCCCACCCTGCCAACACCTGTGCTAACACCTTAATCTGTAGCCCAGCCTTTCCCCCTCTACTCTCCTCTCCTGTGCCCCCATTGCCCTGTTTTATAACAGTCACATCTTACATAAGCACTGACTGGTAAATGGTATATATAGAGACACACATACTAACACAGAGGGTAGTAGCGTTTTTCTCCTTGTACATGGAGTTGTTGTAAATCTATATAAGTGCACAAGTCTATGGTTACCACATGGCCATTATAGGACTCACAAAGTCGAATGCACACGGTTTTCACACAACTGATGCACTGTAGCATGTCTAGCTAGTACAGCAGGCTTAATACATGACCTAACTGCCTGGCATTTTATTTTGTCTTTTTTTCTTCATTAAGGGTCTAGACGTTTATAAGCGTTAAGGCAGAGTAAGCTGCCACCTGTCTGCCTTCCCCTATACACATCACATATGGCATTTCAGTCGGTTAAGGTGTGTGTGAATGGTTAGAGCCCAGGTGATCACCATGTAGACAGCCCTGCTGACCTTTTCTCTTCTCTACTACTCTGGAATCTGGCAAATAAATCCCTCCAAGCCTGGCCAGTCACTCAGTTCAGACTGTCTCCAGGTACAAGCTTTACAGAAATCATTATCACCTTTTCTTAATGTATTCTCCTCACCCCAGCCAATTCCCTTACAGCCTTTTTGGCGGGATAGCTGGAATGGGAAGGTTGAGGGGAGGGGGATAAAGAAGTAAGTGAATGCTAGAATAATCTTCCCTATTCAATATTTCATCATATTTCAGGCTGACTGATTTAAAAGATAGCACAAGAGTTAAGCTGCCCTGAGGATTAGGAATTCTGCCTTCACTTCCTGTACATGTCAGCCTGTTGCCTAGTCCTCTCACCAACTTTCAACCATGAACAAAACCATTCACTGTCACTATACGCAAGTGTAAGTTTACATATGCCATGTTATGAGATAATCAATTACACATACAGCACAGGCAAAACAGGTGGGAGAGAGAAAACATTTTTAACACAAAAAAAAAGACTAGGAGTGAGGGAAATATAGAGAAAATGGCCCACCTTTCTACACACTGGTACAAGGGTATCCACTGGGTTGATCGGGAGAACTTCAGGTAGAGCTGGGTTGGAGGGGTAGGAATACCAGCACACATACATACTGTATATGGCCCGGGCTCACTCAAAACATCAGCTTTTTACTTAGCCTGATAGTGTTATTCTAATTTCTATTTGAACTGAACTGGCTAACCTTCACCAAGCCAGGCTCTATTTACTGATGGGCTGTTCCATCCAGCACTGTCACCCCCCTTGGCACCAATTAATCTGTCCAAATCGCATATGATAAGGGATAATTGATGCAGATAATTTCTCCAAACCAACAAGGCTTTCAAAATTACCAGTGGTGTTGCCGCAAGGCGGGCGAGTGGCTGGGGGGAAAGTACCTGTCCCAGGCCAGACAGTTCTCTCTGATGGGGCGACTTGGTCAGGAATGTCACCTATAAGCTGACTGTGGGATCCTCTTACACACTCACACACTGCCAGCAGGGGGGTAACACTCAACAGCTCACACAGCTTTTTTGTCCCCACATGGGCTAGAGTGGAGGGCCAGTCTGTCCAAACCACACCTTGCTGAGCAGCTCTCCAGAGTGAGGGGGTTAAGGCCTGAGGGACAGAGACAGGGTCCTCTACAACTGCACGGCCAGGCCCAACTGACAATCCCAACAACAGTGGTGGGGAAACCAAAGAAAGCCTCCCATCACATACCTTTGAAGTTAGGCTGCCTTGTTAGGATCTGGTCAACTCTATATACCCTCCACCCCTTACACCTGAAATTCAGGGTAGATCAGATTCACTGCCTTACTACCAGGACAGGTAATACGACCCACTCGCAGGCACACAAGACCACGTCACTGATCTACCAATAATTTAAAAGGTGTATACACATACATGGAGGTGGGGGGGGGGGGAGGGTAAAGTGTTACTTTGTTCTTATCTGTGGGACAACTATGCTAGGGCCCAAGGGACCAGAGGGAAGGCCATTACTATGAATGTTTAACAGTGCAGCATAAAGGGATGGGCCTGGCAGGATGATCTGCAGCACCAGTTTGTACGCGCATGTTGACACACGCATCTGAGCCCATTGATTCCGGCCCGGGGCAGCTCAAACTAGCGCTGCCACAGTGGACCTATACCGATGTATACACAACACCGATCAATTAGCAGGAAAACCAAATGCAATAGCACTAAGTGTTTTTACAGAGCCCGTAGTGGCCATAGAAATCAGAATACGTAGGTCGGGGATAGGAATATTTGAAAAAACAATCCATATATGTACATGGATGCTTCCTGGTTGATGGCAACATGCATGGTATTGTCTGCCAGAGGAGAGCAGACCACAGACCTGCATGCACCTGTTGTGAGTGAATACGACAAAAACCTGTTGTGTTGCAGTGCGACAATAGCACTAGGCTACAAAATGTAACACATAGATGTGGATATATGGACAATCAATCTGAGATGTCAGGAATTCACGACACTCAATGTCACTGATAAACACTAGCTTTATCTTCTCGACAGAGTTAACAAGGATCGCTGTCACGTTGGGCAGGTGCAGCTGGTTAGCTAGTCCAGCATCCACCAAATGTATCTCTGCCCAGAATCTTTTTGTACCTTGCTCTGTGAGTCTGTTGGCTGGTCTGTCTGAAAAATTTTTGACATCCAAACACAGCCATTTACTAAATGCAGACCCGAAGTGCAAGGCATGAACTTTTTCCTGGATGTCAAAGATATTGTGAATTTCCACTTATTTTTTACCCAACTGGTTATCCATCACTACTCTCTCCATTATCAGTCAATTTCTCTTTTGTTTCCTATTAAAGATAAATTTAACGAATTCAATAACACAAAATATTACGAATTTCAAGCAATTTCAGCTCCTACACACATTCTCAGGTGAAAATTTCTCCATGAGACAGGAAATTACAGATCAGAGAAAAAACAAAATCTCAATTAACAGATTTAATCCTGTATCAGTTTTGATGTCTAAATTTCTGACGATAAGAAGACAAAGAATTTTTTGTACATGTAATTGACAGCTCGCTGACAACCAAACTGCAGCTACAAACTGCCAGTTAAAATCCTTCAAATGTTGCTGATTTTGATGTGAAATACAGCTGAATCATTTATTCCAATCCACAGAAAGGATAAGGGACTCCAGATATGATGTACATTTTGAAATGAGGTAAATGTTACATGGGAATAGAAGAGCTTCCTGTACAACTGTTCATCATTACTTCTTTGCAAACATGTATCTGTGCATATGACACTAAGAACAAGTCCAACATCAAAATATGCACCAAAGTAAAATTCACTTTGATTTCATTAGTGACGAGTGCCTCCACGGAAGGAAAGTGTTGCTGATGTTGTTAGAGAGGCTCTTTCTTTCATACTTTTAAATGTGCTTGTGTCCCAGTTTATGATTGCATAATGGTCATGCCTTCTTGTTCAATATTAAGCTGATAGCCATCACCATTGGCTAAATTGCTGACCATTGACTAAAGTGATTGGCCAAATCGTCAGATACTGAGTAACTGGTCATTAACAGTTACAGATCCTGGATACTAGCCTCACGGGCTAAGCATGGAAGTCAACAACCTTCGATCACCAGTCTCTTAGAGGTCATGTACTTTAAAATCTACTAAAAGCAATGGCTGCTAAGCAACAGTGTCCAAAAACCTGCTGGGTTGTGTAACTAACTGGGCTGCTCCCAAATATAACAAAAGAGCAACCAACCATGACCAATTGTTCACAGACAATTCAAACTGGCCATTTCCATGTGGACATAGAGGAACAATGGGTTAACCTCACAAAGACTCCACAGGAGGCACATTGGGTAAATGACATAAAACTCTGACCAGGACTGTTGCATATTTGCATATATTGCCTGATTCTGAGAGGTCTATCTGTACCAGCAACATGTTTTAAAGTCTGCTTGAAATGCAGAAAGACATCCTGCAGGAAAAATATAAATTTCTGCACCAAAAGTCAATACGACAATGTCACGTTTATCTGCCTCTACAAATGCACTTTTGGGTGAAAATTTTAGGTCATTGCCCATACATGACTGTGCAAGTGTTATTTCCAGAGAGAGCGAAAAAAGGTCTGGCTACAATGACTGCACACAATGCAACATATGCTCTAACACTGCCTGTGTCAAGCAAACAGTCATGATAATGCAATTGGGGCAATGTTGCTGCTAATGTATAGGAAATACAAGTATTGATTTGCATTCAAATCTGGCAGACAATATCTTTCCAAAAATATCAATATCAAAGTTGGGTGTAACTGGAGCTGATGATTTTCCTGAACGCTATAATGATACGAAGTAATATTTAAACACGTAGACAAGTTTTGTGTCATTTTTGGTGATTTGGAAATGTAGAAAGGGACAACATGCAATTCCTGTCGCCCCCTTCAAGCGCTTCAAGTTATCTCTCACAAAAGCCACTACGCAAAAAATTTAATCTTAACAAAACTAGTACATGTTTTTCAAACTTACACAACCACTTGCAGTGTTCCAAGAATACAGACACATTCAGCATAATGGTTTTCCAAGCTTAGAATGCAAACTATGGAACCTCCAATAACACACTTTAAAGAACAGAACCATGATACATGGTTTTTCCCATCATAAGCAAATCTGAATAATCTGCCAAACAGTGGTTTGCAAGAGACAGGAGTCACAGCAGGTGACTTGTGATCACGCATGGCAACTAAAAGACTGAGACCTACAACTAAAACTACCCATATGTACAAATATATATTAATACATATTCTAATGTACATGTCTTATAGTCAAGAGCTTTTCTCTGATCGACTAACAGAAATCCCGACTAAAGCTGTCAGATGAAAACGCCCAATTACACAGCGTCTGATCAGAACATTTTCTATCACATCCCTCAGACTCCACAACAGAAATGTCAGGCATAAAACTCTTCTTTGCAATTTTAAATCAATATAACGTACAGGTGGGGTCAACTTTGTATGACATCTGCCTGCATGTGCACACACATTAAAGAACAGTTTGCTAGCGTGCTGGGAGCCATTTGCAGGCACAGCAATCAGCTTACATAAGTCAGGGGCTATTTAATTTGTTATCACCCGAGCTTTACAAACACTGAATTTGGCCCAAAATGTTGTAGAGGACTAGGTTACTCATCAGACACCATCATCTGATAGTTGCATTGGTCTTAGAAGAGTGCTTTGAACATCTTTTTTTTTTTGAAGGGGTGAGGGGAGGGGGTGTATGATGATATCTCATTGATAAAATGTAAATTTGAGCCACAACATTAATATTTCATCACATTTAATTGACTATAAAATATCCATTTTTAAGCAAATTTTTCATGCAAATATAGTATGTCTGAAGACCAACTAAGTTATGTAACACCGTTAGCACTATAATGTTAGACTATGACAGCAATCTTCATAAATCCAGTCCCATTTCTCATCTCCACATAAAAGCTGATTAAAAAAGCAAAACTCTGATAGGAGTGTCCTCTCTGAATCCTAGAAACCCCGACTACTTCTATACTCCCTTGGCATCAAAGAAGTTTTCATTTTCATCCTACTGGTAAACAGGTACTGAACACTGAGCAATTAACACATTGCATCACAAGTATAGTTGGAGAGAAATCATGAAGAGAGCACAACGCATACAAGTCACAGTGCAGACAAGAAGACTTCAGAACTTCAGACGTTTAAATTCGTTCATTTTTAAAAAAATAATAGACTGGCACTTGGAGAGCTCAAAGCTCCTGCACAGCTAAATGTACAAGTCAAATTCCTTCACTACAGGCCAGCCACACTCCAGTGCCGGGTGAATTTCAACAAAACGAGAAAACTCTGTCCTGCACTGACTATTACAAGCTACTTGCAAGTGAAAAATTTGCATTTGTGTCATGTCTGGCAAAGGTGAAAAATTGTTCTAAAATTTCTAGTTTAAATCAGGATCACCAACAAAATATGACAGATGACCTTTGCCCAAATCTGTGCCCACATTTTTTGACACATGCCGGCAAAAATATCACCTTCTCGGCAGAGATAAAAACTGGAAACCTCACAAGAGAACATTTCTACAGCAACATTCAGAAAGACCTTGCCTTTCCTCTCAGTTATTTTCTGCAGCATGTCATCCATGTATCTCTGAACAACAACCACTTCATAACACAGGACAATTCTCATACTGCATACCTAATGTTTCACTTGCAGCCACTACATTCTTAACTGCCAACAAATTGCACCACCATCCATATCAAATTTTCATCCCAGCAATTAAGTTGCAATGTTAATTATAAATTTGACCAGGACACCAGTGTAAATTTCCCAGCATATTGAGGAAGCAATTCAGTAATGGTCGCTGTCATTAGCGTTATTAACCAACCCATTAGCACAAAATGGTGCCATTATGGTTTAATATACTGGTGCATTGCCTGATGATTGGACAGGTGAAGTGTCCAGAGTGAACAATAAGCTACAAGCCTTGGCCAGGTGGCCTGACAATCCTACCATTACAAGTTTTCATTTCCTTTTTCTTGCAATGACATGATACTGTAGATCTATTCACTGTAATACTCAATCAGCAGCCAAAACTACACGCTTCTGGTGTAACCTGATTCGTGCATGCCTACTGACATTCTGCCATAACCTACATGTATAACATGATGACATCAGGGCCTGATTAAGCAGTACACTGTGGAATAGGCATGGCGGGCAAACTTTCAACACGTGACAAGAAACAAAATGTGTTTGGTTGCAATTGATAAACACCATCAGTAATTCTCCACCAAACAGTCAAACTTATTATCCCATGTTTATAACTGCACCAATTATTGTCTGATTTAAAAAAAAAAAAAAGATAATGCGGAAAATCAGATCAAGGTTGAAAACCAGCTGGGCCCAGTCAGAAGATTTGCACTTTTAACTATTTCACTGGCTTAAGTACAATATCTGCTTCAAATGTTGTGAGAAATGTACCTATTCAAATTTTGCATGCTGAGTCATCTTGTGGGTGTTCAGATATTGTTAAAAACCACCTTTCTTACACACAAGATTTGCACATTTAGCATGGAACATAAATTCTCCCAACTGACTTGTTTTCAGTTCTAAATTTCACGGGCTTCCAGCAATCATAAGGCAAAGAAAACTTTTCATGTTTGAAGACATACTGCATTTAGAGTATTAATTTGAAAATAACATGAATAATCTGCATAAATTCTTTAGAGGGGCAGCATAATTTAAGAACCAGACCATTAATGTTCCAATATGGAGTCATGAGTTTACAAAATGTCCTGCTGAAACTTGATTCTCCAACAGAGAAGAAGTTCAGTAGGAAAAAAAAAGTGACATTAAATCCTGCTCTTTGTATCAACCAGTTATATTCCATAGCAACTACCAACTGAGTCATCATGCTGGTCTATTCCACACAAAGAAAGTATCTCAGTCAAACATTCAGATTTCAGAAAAATTCGTTTTTGCAATGAATACTGCAGACATTTAGTCAGGTTGGCTACATAACATCATACATGTTCTTGATCAATTATGGACGGCAATACTTGGTGATTTTTTTTTATCGAAAAATTTCAAATTTTCAACTTTTTCAATTAAATCACTAAGTTGGCCTCCTAACTCTTCCAAAAGGCGCACATTATTTTGTATGTATGTATTTATGCTTACATTTTGCATCATACTTTAACAACCATTTTGCATCACACTTTAACAACCATTTTGCTTCATACTTTAACAACCATTTTGCTTCACACTTTAATAACCATTTTGCATCACACTTTCACAACCATTTTGCATCATACTTTAACAACTATTTTGCATCATACTTTAATAACAATTTTTCAGTTGTATGACGAAGAGAAGTCCTTAGAATGTGCATACTGTGTCTTCTTGTGAGTCCATGTCATCGCCACTGGAGCGTCATGCTGAAGACACCAGACATGATACCCCACTGAGTCATATTACTGGTGTACTGACATCAGGCTGGCCAGTCCTGTTTCCTTCCTATAACCTCTCTATGTTGAGCTGTTAAGTTGCATTTTTCAAGTCTTGGTATGACCGAACTCAGAATTGATAATGTATCTCCTGACCTCAAGGCTCAATCAAATATAGACAGATATTGAAAATATTCTGGCCAGGAAACCATTGTTTACTAAATCCATATCAACAAACTATAGCGTTTAAATCTTAAGCATGTCACCAGTCTGAACACATGGTTGTTGAGAGTCATTTCACAGTTTCCTGAGTAGCATGTGCGTGTGTGTTGTGGAGTGTGGGGAGAAAGAGAGGTGGGTCTTTGATCTGAATTGTCTCTCATACTGGCTGAACTTCGGTACTGGCTAAAAACCAAGCATTGATTTCCGATGGAAACAGTTTTTGAAGAACTTGAGAGGTGTTTGAGAGGTGGCAAAAGGAGCCTGCTCTGTTTCTGAGTGAGGATAGCTACCAGATGGTTGTGAAACCCTAGCCTTGTCACCACCATCACCAGTAGCACCCAGTTTAACAGGCTCTGTGTTAGCCCCCCAAAAATCACTTCCATATGATCAACACTAGGACACGAAACGTCAACAATAGAAAGGGCACGGCAGCGCAATGTCAGCCCCAGGTCACATTCCTCTATTGAAAGTGAAGTAATGCATGCACAGACCAGCACTCCAATGTATGTACTGAACAGTTACTTCTGTTCACAAAGTTGAAACTTTGAAACTGAAAGGATAAACAATTTGGTTCTTTGTACCAGATTTGTTCTGACATTAACAAAGGACCTTCAGGTACTATAACACATATCGGAACACAACTACGTGTAACTACCAGAAGCTAGCATTGTGGGAATCACAAAATCTAATTAAGTCTAACACTTTAAAACTGCCAACTGGCCCATATAAAGGAGATACCATTGCCAAAATAATTTTGAGAGCCATGGCAAAACCCAAATAAATTATCAGTAGTGTAGGTACTACTGTAATGCCATGTTATGGTACTGTACCTACACTTTAGAAAACTTGGCCATGGTCGCAATATACAATACCATAAATGAATACTAACATACATGTTCTCATAAGAAATTTATCGACTCCTTTTTTGTTTTGTTAGTGTCCCTTAAGGGACCTTTTCCTAAGGAAAATAAAAAGGAATATTTTGTGATCCTCAGCTTATTGCCACACATTATGTACATGACATTTAATATAATCGTGTCAGTGTACACTGACGTCTTTTTTTCCTTACCTTTGAAATATCTGCACAGATCATATTGCAATTTTAAATCACCCAATATTCATCAGCTTCTCTTCTATGCTTAAGAAGGTGAAATCCTATTGCAACCTGACTGTGAGTTTTCCAGACAGATACAGGCACCTCAGTTCTTGGCCACAACAATAACACTGTAAACAACATACAAATGTTGTTCAAGACTCAGTCCCTCTGTCATGGATTCTGCAAGTTCTATTGACCTTGGAAGTGTGCTTTGGTTTGTTTTGCTTACCACTGCAAAATGTAACTAAATTTTATTTTATCTCCCTCTAAGACTGCACCTTGTTGGTCCAAATATTCGGTTATTTACGACAGTCCCCAGCGGCAGGTAAGTCCTTAAACCCCATCTAATACAGTGGCAGACAGCTCTAAGACTGCAACCAATATCCAGTAACCAGACTTCAATGTTATTTGTGACTAGGCTATTAAAGGCTGTATAAAATCTTTCAGTGGCATTTAGATGTTGGGAATGGCTGAATGGGGAGTAATTCTCATGGATGTGCAATATTTTTTTGATGATGTTGTTCCATGTAGAAACTTACTTCCTTTTCAAGACAATGGCGACCTCTTATGAAAGCTGTTTCCAAAGGAGCTGTTCACTTTCTGTCAAGGTTAGGAACCAAGAGGAACAAACTGCAATTATCTAGTTTCCAACAAGAACCCTGGCACTAAATCTAGAAACGTGTGCCATAGCAAATGGTGATACATCTAAATAAAATTTTAACGTTCAGAGCACAAAGAAAATTGATACCAGCAAAGTGTCAAATTTTGAAATGCTTTGGGGAATGAAGACCTTTACCTCAGTGTAGTTCAGCTCATGCTGGCTTCCTCTCTGGCCATATGTGGGAAGGTCTGCCAGCAACCTGCGGATGTGTCGTGGATTTCCCTATGGTTCTGCCCGGTTTCCTCCCATCATAAAGCTGGCTACTGTTGTATAAGTGAAACATTCTTGAGTACAGCGTAAAACAGAACTCGGATAAATAAATAAATAAATCAATCAATACAAGAAATTTCTTCTGTATACTGTATAGCCACAGTGCTGTCAGCTAAGGGTCAGTCCATCAACAATCTTACAATGCCTCAGATCTTCCTCTCAAAATGATTTCAGGCTTGCATGAAAATTCATATCTTCCAAAACAATATAAAGTTTAAGGGTCTACAAGTTCAAAATCTCTTAAGTCTTTCTTTGCATAAAATTATAAATTTTTACGATTTGAACGTCAGTTTAGGTTCAAGGCGCTATGAATCATACATTGAAAAAGAACTGATACAACTGGCCTGGAAAAATCAGTCAGCATGCGAGACTACAATGAACTGACAACAGTTCAAATGCCATTCAAGGAATTTGATCAAATTCCAGATATTAAATTGATTCTTGGGGACCCAATAAGCAATTCCTAGAAATATACCGAAACAAATTTCAAGCCAGCATTTCCTCACAAAGTGTCAAAACACAAAAAAGTTGTGATAGCCTGCCAAAAAGTTAGAAATCTGGTGACACACCACTGAGCATATTCACTTGTCTTGTAACTGTTAACAGTGTTGTTAATCTGACTGAGGATATCGACAGAAATCACCACTAGGTTTCTGCCCAGACAAATTCGCATGAGTCTGTTATTTTTCTCAGCTGTCAATAAACAATAAATGACTCTCTATCCTGGCTGTAGGAATTTATTATTGTATGCAGTAAATTTGTAAATAGGACAAGCAAAAGATACAGATTATTTTTTAAATGACCTACACCTGTACTTCACATATACTGACTGATCAGTTCAGACATTTATTACATTAGCATTTGCATGCTTTAACTGATCTGTTTGCATTCTTATTATTCCATGACCTATACCCCGAACCATACATGTCAACAGGTAAACTGACAGAACAACAATTGGCAGGCACAAAATCAGCTGAGAGCAATCACCAAGGCAACAAGAACACAGAGCGAGAGCCTTTACCGTGACTTTGTAGACTGAAGTCAATAAGATGGCATTCGGCAACCCCTAGCCCCAGAGTATCGGAGTGTTCCAGGCACCTACCAGTCAGCAGTCCAAAGACAGCGGGGCCAATCAGCATGCAGGCACACCAGAGTGAGGACCAGGTGAAACACGAATGTGGACACAGAGCACAGCCTCAACAGGCCAGATGAACAGAACATGTCAACTCAAACACAAGACCCTATCCCAATAAGCTTGCATCTTTCACTGTTCATTTCAGTATTTGGTCAGTTTCCAGACAACAACATGCTTATAAATGTAAAAACTGATTTGACCTAAAGTTTTGTCCATGACTAAGTTATCCATTTTGCTTTACTATGAGGATTCTGTTTATGTTATGAATGCTGTTTTGACAGGAAGTTTCTAAAAATGCACTTTTTGGATAACTTTTCAGGGCAATTAAAGTATTGAAACTCTTTTCAAGTTTCAATTAGAAAGAAAAAAGTTAATGATTTACAAATCCAATTTGTAAATTTCAAAATATAACCAAATGACCAGATATCTGCAGTGAGCCAACTTTTTAAAAGCAAACTGTGAACAGGTCTGTCCAGAAATTAAAACAGTTAACAATGAAGTGCCAGGATGATGGCGAGATGGCAAGAGAAGGCAGAGGTGAGAAAAATGGCAGAAGACTGAACCAAGTTTAAAACTCAAGAGTTCATGATATGGAATGGAAATGGTCAGAAGCACATAGAAGATTTGAACACCACGTAACTCCTCTCTTTACCTTCTCACTATCAACCTTTACAAAGGGGGGGCTGCTGTAGAGCTTCTGGACACTGACTTAGGCCTGCTGGACAACAGTCGCTGCCACTGTCCATCACTCTGCCACTCAGGCCAGCCAACTTTGACTTCACTCGCTGAAAACGAAAACACACTTCAGTTCATATAAACACATTAACATTATGGTGGGTGCACCAAACAATCTCTGACAATACATACACAATCTGCAAACAGACAAAAGTGCATTCACAATACATAACAAAATATTGTATTAATCACCAGACAGAAGTCATAGTCATGTACATCTAAGTTCATTGCTGAGTTGATTTTCAGATCCAGAATTGAGTCTAACAACACGTAACAAAATACAAAATGCTTGGCAGAAAAGCTGCCATTCCACACAAAACACACTGCCCACCTCCATAACGTTACTCTTTCAAGCACACACTGTTGTATTCTGCAGCCTCTGTGGCTCAGTCAGTTAACACAAGGGTGCAGCGTAATGACCCAGAAGCCTCCCACCAATGCAATCACTGTGAATTTAAGCCCAGCTCATGATGGCTTCCTCTCCCACTGAGCAAGTTAATTTCTGCCAGCAACCTGCGGATGGTCGTGGGTTTCCCCTGGCTCTGCCCGGTTTCCTCCCATCATAATGCTGGTTGCTGTTGTTTAAGTAAAATACTGTTGAGTACGGTGTAAAACACCAATCAAATAAATAAATAAATTGTATTCAAAAACCTGTTAAGCTACATGTACAACATTTACCTTTCTTTCACATTCAAGCTTCAATTTCCAGAGCCAAAACAAACAAAAAACAGAAATGCCACTGCGTCCACAAATCCTGTAAACCAAAAACTATTAGAACAAATTCCAGTGAAAGTAAATCTGTTAGATCAGAATCTATCCGGTGAAATGGCATGTGATTGTTCTCCCAAAGACAACATCGCTCACACACAACTTTTCATTTTCAAATTGTCCCAGCCCAGAACCAAAAATCACAGAATTTCTTTGATCTTCAGAGATTATTTGTCTGTCCATTCTGCTGAGCTGACAAGTTTCCTTCAAATCTGGATGCTGAGCAGGCATTGATAAAAAAGGAGGACAAGACAACATGGACAATCATTCACAGCAGAATTAGCCACTAAACCCTCTCACAAAAACAAGGGCCATCTTTTTAAAAACACACAAAAAGGAATTAGATTTTTCCCATTTCAAAAGTAGCTTTTCATACCAGTACTCTGATATGGATATGATCACTATAAACACTAGTTTAAATGAAATTTGCCTGCAAGGAAAAAAAAAACTGAATCATTTTTGATAGAGTGTTTAAATCTATGGAAGTTTTCATCATCATAGCTACCAAAAGATTATACAGACTCTCGCATTCACCATGCAATGCCAGCATTCATAGGACGGTATTACGAACACACAAACACACTAGTAAACATCCAGGTATGCTTAAGGCTCTTATTTCATTTCCGAGAAAATCTCCTTTTCTACTTCTCACAAACTCTTTACGCAGAGGGCGTAAATTTTGTCTTAGTCCCAGAAAAATAAATATCAATTATATCGCAGAGGCTATTCTGAATTCTGTCAAATGCTTCCTTATTTCACCCCCTTCTAAAAATAGGGGCAATTAGGCAGGGGACTTAGAACAAGAACCTTCGGGGTAATTATGCTTTCAAAGCAAACAAAAAATTGAAAACATCAACAGTTCTGCAAATAACTTAAGAGTTACATATAAGTATATGAAAATCAACAGTTTTGAAGGTGTTGTTGGAAGTACATGTATTTATTCAGTGTTTTAATCCATTCTACAAGTACCATGCAACCACCAGAGCACAGTCAAATTATTGTTATAATACATGTATACATGTACAAGCTTCCTTGTGCTCTATAAAAAACACATCATTACAAGACCTTTCATGTATAAACAATAATTTTGTAATTACATATATTAAAGGATGGTATTTTATTGAAAGGAAAATCATATACACAGTGGCCAGATCCTGCTAACAAAATCACTGGATGAAATAATGTTTGCTAATATAAGACTGGATTTTGAAAGGACTGATTTCATTATCCACTGGTCTGTTGCTCTTCAGAATGACATCACACTACATGTACTTGTGTGTACAACTTACATTCTGGTCCATGATGTTATTGTTAACATGTAACAACAGTCCTTTTTTTTAAATAAGCCTACTTTGTAATTGTTTAACATGTTTGAATCCAGCAAATAATGTTTTATTTTCAGAGTAGAACATCACACTTGACCATTGAAGACCCAACCGAGTATACAGATGAGCACAACAACTTTGTGAAAAATTTGCAGGACCCTGACATATTTGTGATCTTGTGATTTCATTTCTTTTAATGTTGAGGGGGAGGAATACATTACATTAACCAGTTTCAGTTTTGTTAAGAGATTTTAGACTTTGAAATCTTTTCTTCAGTTTAAGACACAACAACATAAGTACATGTATCATCCAAAAGAATTTCTGCCACTAACATTCCTTGTCTTTGAAAAGAGTCCGCATTTTTTCTCTCATAAGATCATCATTAGATTAAAAGGAGAAGTAAACAGGTCTTCACAGAAAAAAAAGCAATGCTCTTTTCTAGAAACATGACAAAACCATGACCTAAGGCCGCAGCTGAAGGAGCAGGAGAATACATTGTGAAGCAAATATGGAGTAGATGGGACCAGACTTTCAGCCTGCACTCGGGCCATTCACAGCCTATTCAACTTACATGTACACATACAGCAATTTATCCGTTTGTGCTAGAGGCAGCATTTGTGCAGAAATGGCACATTAGAGGAAGGCAATGAATTATTAAGACGTTGCCAACATATGTCAGCTTTCGTTTGAGTTCATGTGATCATGAAAGCTTCAGGAAGGTTCCAACACTTAGATGTTTGCCACTACTTAGCAACCACCACAGAACATAAACAATACATATCGTTCATAAACAACACCTTTTGATTTCAGGCAGACAGATTATCAATACGATAACAAAGCTCTTTACTTACATGTATGAATAACCCCTTTTATAATAACACCTTGGCCACATACAATTACAGCTCTCAAACATGTTCTCTTATTTTATTTTCTGTTATTTTATCCATTTCACACAGACCAGAAACTATCACTTTTGTATTGAATGCACAGGTGTATCCATGGATACTGAACATTATTTAGGTCAGAAAACCGAGATAAAACTTATTCCTCAACATTACCATGGTTGTTCAATGCTACCTGTCCGAGAGAAACTCTATGTTTATGTAATGTATTTTTGCTGGAGTCAGCCAGAATCTCAAAAACTTATTTTTTTAACAACCAAGCAATTTACAACAGGATATCAATGTCACTTTGTCAGCGCATAGATGTAATCTCAATTATTACCCAGAACAGAATTTACCTTTTACTTTTGTATACATATTAGGCCAGACAATATGTTGCAAGGATACTCCACCCTGCCAAAAAAACACATATTCATACATGGAAGTCTTCATGTTAAGGGCTAAGATAAGACACTGATGATTAAGTATGCGTTATTCAAGATGGTGATCATGACTTGATCTCCGATGTATCATTTCAAAGAACCCCTCAAAACAGTCTCATCAGTTCATGATGACAAGGATCTACTGCACACACATGTGCGCGCTGAGAAAAACGAGTACATGTGGCTCAATTGTATGCTATCAAATTGTAATATGTGTGAAACATCTACACATGTACATGTGGATATTCAGTTCTTTCATGAGCAACTATGTTACAGGATACACATGTACATGTGGATATTCAGTTCTTTCATGAGCAACTATGTTACAGGATACACATGTTCATGTGGATATTCAGTTCTTTCATGAGCAACTATGTTACAGGATACACATGTTCATGTAACAATTCTGTAAAAGGCTCCTCAGTCCTTGTTGAATTATTCAGGTAAAACCCCACCACTACCTACTAGCACTTGATCAGTGAGCTTAAATCCAGCTTTGGTTGTGGTTTTATTTCAGAATTTTTTTTAAAGTACCCCATTTCTCTGCAGTCCCTGTTTGTGGGGCCTTGGTGACAATAAATGGTCGCCAACGCTTGCCCAGCATAATGCCCACTGGTGACATGTCTCCCACCTTATGGCTCCCATCTGTATGGCGCAAATTGGAAAGTTGATCAGTACCTTACCACCAGATACGAGAACATAGAATCAACGATGGAATATCCCCCTTGTCTTCCTGTGCTTTACATGTGTGCAAACCCTGAGTTCAATGCATGCAGTACTTCTTTAAGATACCACCCCTAACACTCTGCTTAACACTGCTTTCCCTCTAATTTGACGCCGACGCTCAGAGTACGACATAAGTTGTGCCTGTACTCAGTACAAGCGTGCTAAAAAGTCTTGAGACTGATGTTAAACAACAATCATATAAACTAAAATATGGGTGGCAGCTCCGTTCACTCATAACCGAGACTGTTGTAGCATAAGAGAAAACAAGTAGAGTACGGCATTAAACACTCATCAACTGTAGTCTTGCTCTTAAATATTTGAAACAAACTGGTTGCAAAGAAGTCTGGAATAGTTTGTAAAATCACATCAACAACTCAGCATGATACCACCATAACTAGGACAGCTGGATCTTTCAGGACGACCAAAGTACACTGAACACGAGTTCCTGAAATGTACCTTTCTTCTACTGGATAATTCAAAGCTCTGTGTCTGTCACAGATTATAAATAATTTCCGGCAGGTAAAAGCTTTTAACTGAACGGAATTCTGAAAAAAAGCTTAACAATTACTCAGTGAATTGTTCCAGGATGCAAATCTGTTTGTCACAATGTCTGTTTCATGTGCTTTGAATAATGGCTTCACTGAGGCATTCAACGGCATGGAACAGAGGGACCACCAATTTATATGAGAACCTTAATGGTTAATATACATATAGTGTTGATCACGGCTGATTGGATGACATGCCTGCACAGTCCCCACCCATGACTGGTATCTCTGGCTTCAAGGTATTAAATGTCAGTGATCTACAGTACAGTGGCCTGTAACTCCAGAGCCTGGACAGGAGCTTTCCAAAGGGACCATGTTCATTCGAGATAACCCCATGAACAGGGCGAAAGAAGACAATGAGTCGCGATGGATAAAACTGGTTAATTATTCATGGCTCATGGCGGGGAATCATGTTACAGTAGCAGAATTCCACCCAGGTTCCAGTCGGCTGGCCAAAGTAAACATGCCGAAATTAATCATGGCTCCTCTGCTACATCTGCTTTATGTTAGTCGATTTTCTAATCCCGCCCATTGTTCCCAAACATTACTTTGGCATTGCAAAAACACACTGGGGCGAGTATTACTACAGCTGATAGTTGTCCCATCGCAATTTCAGCCGCTGTGTTAAGGGGTGTAAAACGGCTATGTATTCTTCCCGATTAGATCAAATGAAATCAGCAGAGAGAATGGAGCCATTAATTTGATTGAAAACCAAAGGGGCTCGGTCAATAAACTGTTGGGCCGGCTAAGTGTGGGTACACTCCGGCTACCCAGACGGCCATAAAGCCACCCCAGGGGAAACGGATAGCAGCTGTCTAAAACACAATCACATCCCCAATAAAGTGAAATTACTGGATCAAACTCCAATTTCAGAGAATCTGCCAGAGGAGCTTGCCGCATAAACTGTTCTTTCAGACTCCATAAACAACAGGTATATACCATACAGCCACGCTTCATTTATTTATTGATAGCCTGAACTACAAATGCAAGTCATCAGTGAAATGAGCAACCACAAAGTGTCAAATGTGACAAGAACAGATCATTCGACACATTGCCTCTTTCACATTATCCTGAGTGTGAATCTTTGGCTATAGTTACACACTTTTGAAATATGATGTACTCATACTGTTGTATTTAATACAAATTACCACTTATACAGTCAGGTGCACCTAGCAACATGTATGTGCATGAAAGCATATTGAATTCAGTACACTGAAATTCCAGCATCTTTGTCATCATTTGACAAAAGGATCAACAGGACTTCAAAAATTTTTATACACAAAGAAACATCACATCATTTAAATTAATGAGATCCTTTTTTTTTTCTTTTTTGAGTGTAAATTTTTCCTCATTAGTTTGTTCCACCTTTTTCACTCTCTCCAATCAATAAGCCTTAGATCAAGTTTACTCTGAACAAGAGAGATAGCTCTCCATTATGGAAGGAAACAGCAGCTACCAAATAAATATTTCAGGCAGCGACAGATACTAATGGATGAAAGTGATGAATAATTGACACAACTATTTACCCACATTTATAATACTGCCTTCAGACAGGACAGTGCAAAGCCTAACTGTATAAGCACGACATCTCCCAAGTTAGATTGAATACACAGCTTAGGAAAGCCAGACACATCCAAATATTGAATATAATCCTGTTTTATTTCCCCTTTGTCTTTGAATCACACCTTGTAATGTAGTACGGTCATTACTGGACAAAATGGCTGGGCACATTTTTCAACTGGGAAGGATGGGTTGGAGGGCAGGGTAGGGGAGGAGGGATAATAAAACTTTTATATATATTGACAAATTATTCACTGCCAGGGTGGAGGCAGTCCCCACCCACACCTCTATGACACATAAAACCATAGCAAGGCCTTTTATGGAACACAGCAAGACATTAATACATCCCTTGTCTCTATCAATCAATGACCAGTCATAAGTTAAGAGCCCGAGTCCCCCTGGACAAGGTAGTATCCCTGAACAGTAAGCAAAGGGCTTAGTCTGACAACTGAAAACCCGATATAAAGAACCAGTACAAGTAGCGGATGTAGGAAGTGCCTTAACACAGGAAGGTTAGGGCAGAGTACAGACAGGAACAGGAGAACGCTAGTCGCTGTGAACTTACCTTTAGGCCCGACACCAAATACTCCCTGCAAGAAGAGAAAAAGATGATGATGATAGACAGGTTTAGCAACAATTAATACAGACATTCGTAAAGTGGAAATACAGTTGGTTAAAGACCTTTACCCAGTCCACGATATCTGCAATCAGGTACACGATTGATCCAAATTAATTGCACCATACACTGGTACCTCCATTAACAGCTAATGCCAGAAGCCACTTTTTGAGAAGATCAAATAAAGCTACACAAAGCCGATCTTCTACTCATTGGTACACAGAATGCAGAATTCCAATGTTGATTTCACTTTTTGTCACGTCTAAAATCTGATCGTAACTCTGAAAGTCAAAAGCAGGCCTCAAAAGAACACTCTAACACATAATTTAGCAATATAAAAACACCAAAGAACCAAAAACAATTAATTCTGCAGGTTGCAGCCATATCGGTATATGATGACAGCAACTGGCAGACGAAAAAAAACACTCTCTTTGGATGAACAGAGTTTGCGAGCTGAGGCAGGTAATATGGGGTGATTTTGTGCGTCTTCAGGCCTTAAAGCATCCGCAGAACGGTCTGAGCGGTGTCCAGGCAAACTAGCAATTACTGTGACAAGCGTGAACAGTCTCACAGGGTTATGACAGTCTAGTTCCCACAGAACGCAGCCGCTACGCTACGCTACATCAGGCCATCAGTCGCCGATGCTCAGCTTACCGGCTGCCCTCTGGCCAACAGACCCTATTCAAACCCAGAGTTTGCCTCCTTATAGTTCACTGCCAGAGGCACAATTCGGGTCTCTGTCTATCCACAAATGGCAGTGTTTCCAAACTTATCATCTAAACTCATTATGTAGCGTAGTTGCCCAACTTTCAAGGGTCCTCCCTGTCCAGCCAAGGCTGTCAACTCGAGTACACGCGGCCTAATGGGCTGCTTGGTGAACAATAAGTCAGGCACCTTACGCACCATGTGTCCATTTCATCTCTAGCAAACATCCGCCTTCCACAGCTATGTTTAGACCAAGTGTCTCGAACACAAGGTCAGCATTTCAGTCTCAATTTATGACAAGACTACCTCACGCTTAGAGCTTTCATAACTTTAGCGGATGTAATTAAATGCTACATTAAGGTTAACTTCTATTAAAACCATGAAGTTTCAAGTGTTTACCACAACCACTTCTTCACGGAGGCTTCATGATTGCAAGATTTTATTTTACGCAACAAAAACATCAAAAATTCAATTTTCGTCTTCCTGGAAATTACAAGCACTTGCTCCACACTTGTCTTGCTCTCAGCTGAGTGAATGCTTTCATTTTCAACAATACAGTTTTTGTAATGTGGAGAGTCAAGCTGTTTAATGGATCTGTCATCACCAAAATGTAATGTAATACAAAACCTCATTTCATTTAAACATCATACTGGATACACTTTACCTGAAATACTACCATAAATACACCATCTCTAAGCCATCCCACTCAATTCTGCAGCATCCAGCAAATCTGATAAATTTAACAATTTGAATTATTTCTAATCATGAGAGTGGTAATGAATGTTCACCATGAAGTCTACCAGTTAACTGCAGGTACATCTACCTCCTATTTTTGTGGCCTAATACATGTTGGCCGAACATGTACAACTGGCGACTCAGTGCCTTACTCAGAGGTTGATGGTTCAAAACCTACTGTGGTAAAGCTCCAGACTCTGTGCTATACACAGTAAGTGTAAATCCTCAAAAAATAGAACATTAATACTGTTACTGGACTGCACTGAATGCATATGGACTACGACAAAGAAAAGACTTTCACTGACACGCTGCAATGAATGCAGCATCTTTAAACCTTCACATTAGATGCGTTTTCCTAGCGGTATCATGCAGAGAATGTTTTTGACTGAGACACAACATTCATACAGCATCTCGCTGAAACATCACTGAACAATTTCGATAATAAACCACAACACCACAGAATCTGTGGTGTCCGTGTAACACCACAATGAATACTGTCACACATTTAACACTACTATGTACATGCACACAAAGACAAAAAACACAAAACATCAATGAATTGATCAACCTTAATGGCCACAAGAACAAAGTGACAAATGTTAACTGATAACCCTGGACAATGCATGAGAACATCCATTTTTATTTCCTTCTCATATCCACTGCCCAGGAAACAACCAACCAGAAAACTGTGACAATCCAGGGATGACTTGTGCGTATTTCAGCTGGCCTGATCATATTCAGATGGGCACAGAGGGGCTGTCAGACACTGTAGTATTAAGTGCAGGTAACTACATGGATCATAGTAACCAGTGCTCTGGGTGTTTCCCCATAGAACTGGTCCATGCTCATGTAGTCACTGATTACGTATATGCAACTCTGTATGTGCACGATCACTCAGGTGATTACTCAATGTCTCACTCCAGAAATTAAACCGCTATCTTGGGCAAGTTTCCGAGGAACTTTCCCACTTACATACGTATGTACTGGAATGCCATCATGACTAACAGAGGACAAGTGTTCTTAAACACATGCAAAACTGCAAAAAATCTTCAAAGCTCTGTCCAGTGTCTACTGTGGCCACCTACGAGTGGTGAAAGCAAGAGAACTTAAAAGGTTAAAAGATATATAAATATGTTTCAGTTAACTGACACATTTAAATTTTTCATTCAGAAATGTCAACAAGCGGTAATGATCCAAAGGGAATCAGCAATCCATCAAGAATAACCCAACAGTACACTGACATCTAGCATTTGCTAATGGTGATATTGATAGCATTTGTCAACACCAGCCCTTCCACACCTGATCCAGTTACCAGATTTGCTTTCTTTTTACACAACAACATTTGCTGCTGATCAGTAGTCGTAGTCTCGATTTCAGCTCTGGTGGACTTGGGTAGAGCTTATGTGTAGACTACAGTTTCCAAGAACCTAAATCTACAGGTAAAGAGTAGTGGGTTACTCAGGTTTCCTCCACCTATAAATCTGTACTGATGTGTGCAATGAAGCATTATGGTGGGAGGAAACCGGACAGAGCCCAGGAGACCCCTGTGACCATGTGACGTGATGTTATTTCAGTATGCCGTTTAACATCGACTTAAAGGATGACCCCCAAAAGCACAGCCCATAGCACAAATGAATGCACAGATGTACAACAATGATTAAGTTAATTCAATTTGGCACAGCAATTATGAAAATATCCAACAGACAAAGACATCAACTGCTATGGTGTCAACATACTGACAAACAGAAAAACAAGCATATAGATCTCCTCCACACGCTGATCAGCTGTTAAGGCTCTAGTTATTCAGCTCTGTCAAAATACTGATGGACAGATGACCTACATGTAGCAGACAGAGGCACTCAAAATGCTGATGAGTTCTTATTCTTACGGCCCATGTCATTACACTTCAACCTCACCTGGCCTAGTGGTTCTGGACATACCAACACACCTGGCCTAGTGGTTCTCAACATATCAACCTCACCTGGCCTAGTGGTTCTGGACATATCAACCTCACCTGGTCTAGTGGTTCTGGACATACTAACACACCTGGCCTAGTGGTTCTGGACATATCAACCTCACCTGGCCTAGTGGTTCTGGACATGTCAACCTTACCTGGCCTAGTGGCTCTGGACATGTCAACCTCACCTGGCCTAGTGGTTCTGGACATATCAACCTCACCTGGCCTAGTGGTTCTGGACATATCAACCTCACCTGGCCTAGTGGTTCTGGACATACCAACACACCTGGCCTAGTGGTTCTCGACATATCAACCTCACCTGGCCTAGTGTTTCTGGACATACCAACACACCTGGCCTAGTGGTTCTGGACATATTAACCTCACCTGGCCTAGTGGTTCTGGACACATCAACAGGGTAAGATTATTACAAGCTAAAATGTTAAAAATACTGACTAAAGCAAAAACTAACACATGGACAAACCCCAAAACAATCTTGCATTTCTTGTGGCTGCCAACCCTAATCCCCAAACATTACAGACAACTTAAATTTGATTGAAGTAAATGTTCATAAAGCTACTAGGCTTTGTTTTAGTTATTTATTGTAGGTGTACAACTGACAAAGGAATAACCAGTGCATTTACTGCAGTACAGGAAATGACACATGCAAGTATGCAATATGCTGATATCTTGTCTCATTTCCTGTAAATGTACTTGACTAACCTATTTATCTACCACCAGGAGTTACACACAGACATGTATACAACTGGTGATACTGATAAACTGTTGAATCCAAACAAAAGAGTCTAACAGCTAGGGTGAAGGTGAATTCCAGATACACATGGGACGTGCATATCTAGGAGTTGAAAACTAATGTGGATTCACTGATTGTCAGAGTGTTGTTCAAGACCATGATAATCAAGAATATTACCTTGGCAATCCAAAAAGATACCTACAGCATACAAGTGTACTATCACACAGTTCAATCATGGAACCAGTCTCAAAATACTTACATGCAAGCAAATGATATTGTATTACCCTGTAGGGGTCACTTGAAAGATGTTAGTGGAGGCTCACCGCAAGCACAATTGCAAGATATACACTTTCAACAGGCACCACCACAAAATCATTTTAGTTTATCTGACCTCATAATCATTCTTAAGATTGCAAAAACTTTTCTTCATTTGCCATCTAATTATGAAGATAACATACATGTATATATGTATCAATGGAGACTATCTGCCACGTAACCAATAGATGCATAACATGTTGTTCATAATCTGCCCAACTGCTATCTATTCGCAAATCAGAAAAGCTTGCATGAACGCTAACCACTAAACAATCCTGCTAATAAAGGCAGCCAGCAAAGTATTTGCATTAAAGGTGATCCTAGGGTTCCACTTACATGTACTTCATTCATGGAGATCTATATTAAGAAAAGGGAAATAACTCTGAATCACCACTTGATGGTTTTCAATAATGAACTCAAGGTGCTCTTTCATCAATAACATTAAAAATACACTACTGGGGTACAACAAAAGTATATAACTTCACTAATACCCAACAGTAAGGAGCAAGTGATAATTACAGATATTGCATTCGGCTTTCTTACTTTTGTAACATATTCTGTTATGCCTGTGCCAATGTGGTGCACACACTTCATCCTGGCAAATGTTATTCATTTCATCAGTTTCATAGTACCCAACCCAGAAGGTTACTTGAACAGATACCAAATCTTGGAGAAAGCTACCAAAATATGATGTATCTGTCAAGTTTTATTAATTTCCTTAGGTATGAATAACGAACCCTGCTGCTCTTGGTTATTAAGTTTCACCTCTTGACATTAATCGGGATTTCACTAGTGTGTAAGTAGAAGGCCAATCTCTGTTGATCAATACAATATAGCGAGCTCCGTAAGCTCCGCACAATAACATCACCGCCATTGGCTCAGGTGACTTCTTCAATCTCCGAATCTCCCTCGCCATGTTGATTTAGCAGTCCAATAACAATGCTGCCCCAAACAAGGAGGCTAACTGGCGAGTTAGATACAGTGGTCATTAGCTTATCGGCCGCGTTCTGACGCAGGTGTCCTATTGTGAGCCAGCTCTAATTGCTCTAGTCACCGTAAACCACTGGCCCAAGTAATCACTTACACATCTCCGCCCTTCCCTGGCTGAACAAACACAACCAGTTCAAGGCTTAGTCTGCGACTTAACACATGAATACCTGCCATATAACTCTCCTACCCGACATGATCACATTAATTTGGCTGTGTACTAAGAGCAGAAAACAACTGTCAGGCCAGCAGCCTTGTCAATCATGTGTCAGGGGAGATGACTGCGTCATGCAGGTGTGCACCAGTAAGTCAGTTCAAGGCTACCTCACAAGGCGCTTTGCATTACTGGTTGATTGTTTTAGCTCTACATTTCCACTTAACTAACACACATAAATTATGTACACATACAGTTTATTCTACATTAAAATTTGATGTTTGCTATTCCATTTATGGCTGAATTATACATTAAACATTTTACCACATTAATAACAGTTGATTTTTCTGGAACTCCTATATGTTTTATTCATTGGATTGAAACAGTCACTCAACTGTAAAATCTTACAATCCTTACTCTTTATTACTGGCTGATTTCTGAAAATCACTATTACCACATCCATATAATTATATGTTCGTTAAATGTACACAGTAACATAGTGAATTCCAAAATTTCGGAACTGCCGTATGCAGTAGAAATGACAAAGTCTAATATTTTCTCACACTAACAATTTTTTCCAATGCTTTTTAAGAGCCTGCAAATTTCATCAAATGCATACTTTTTCTGAAGCTATCAAAATTATCCAGAGAGCAATAAAGTTTCTTGTTGACAATATTTTTTCTGATGTTCCCAACATCAGTTCAAAGATTGTCCGAAGCTTTAATGTCTCAAACAGTTAGTGATGGTAAAAAAAGGCTAGCCAACAACTGCACTCTACCAAGGAAGAACAGGGATTCCACATGAAGTTTGCCTTCTGCTGTCTTCATTTTGCCTCCAGCATGTTCTCATTATTGACATCTCATGTCTTCAAACATATCAAATGTTCACATCTCATACTGCCAATGCTCTGTTTTTATCAATGAACAGCTATTCTACTTCCTCCTGCCTGAAGGCTGTTTGTCTAAGAGTTCAATTCAATGGATGGTCCAGTTTGTTTTCTACACCAGAACAGGCCATCACACAGACATGGAAAAACATGGCTTACCTCCCTTTCGCAAGTAGCCTTCAAAGCTACATGTGTAATCTTGCCCTGATACATGCTGTATTGGCAGAAACTCATATCTGACAGGATTAAATAACTTGGTGCACACATGCAACTGGAGCAACAAACAGGCCACAAATTAAAGTAATAAAAGGGGCCAAAAAAATATCACATATCAAAAAGTCATAAAACGGACGTTTCACAATATCTTTTCATTTCTTTCGGATTCAATAAGGGAGGAGGAATTCAATCTGTGCTCGCCACCCTGTCTTGCCATGGTTTTAGGAGAGAAGTATTACAAAACTCTGGAGCCTGCAATACTGCGTCATAATAGGCAGAAGGCAGCTGTGGTCTTGACAAACCTGTCAGTCTAATGAATTCATAATCATTCATTTGTATCCAGCACAAATCCTTTCTTAAAATTGAATTCTCCAGAGACAATGACACTTCCCATATTTCTTGATTAGTGGCCCAAAAAGGCAATAAACTGGCTCCGGCTTGGCAGGGGGTATCACTAAAAAAAATCTCCGGGAGAGCGCCTAATGAGTGTGTTGACCGGCTGCACTTGCTCATTGTTGCTCATCAGCTGGCAAGGTCTTTTTTGTCTTACACAGACTGGCAACAGAAGCCAGCAGAATCTCCCACCACTCTGCAGCGCTGGCAAGAAACACAAGCCTTGTTACAGGCAAAGTATAAATGGTACCGCATGTACACGAAAGAAAGAATTTAATCACATATGTAATGAGATTCTCTTGTGCAGTCTCTTGGCAAACCAGCTACAATGTACATTAAGTTTGGTCAAAATGCAGATAACTGGAATATTATGATCAGATTTGAGGTCATAAATGCACTTCAAAACTTCATTAAACACCAAATATCTGCAAGGAATATTAATTAAACTTGGTTATAAGATGTCTATGCAACCGTAGCAATGTACGTACGAATCATACACCAATAACAGTAAAAATTTCAGCTCTGATGCTACATACATAGCAAAGTTTTATTTTCATCTACATAGAGAATCACAATGCACTGTACTTTACCAACCTTCTTATAATGATACAGATCCAGGAGTTTTTGTACCCAATATCCTTACAGATATTCAATTTGAACAAACTCAATATTTTTCATTACCAGTGTATGTAAAATGTATACAAAACTTGTTATTTTATCAAAACTCAATACAAAATTTGTCTATAACTCAATTTTCTGATATTTCTTGGTGTGGTTACCACTATGAGAGAGTGGCTGGATAAACCCGAGATCAGAATCAATGATGATTAACTGACTGAGCCATACATTTTGCATATAGTTTCATAAAAATGTAATAATAACCTGTTTTACTCATGCTTATTTGCTAAACCATTCTTTAATGCCACATTAAAGGATTTTTCATAAAGGGGATGGTTTTAACTTTTATGGCTGGAGGAAAAAATGTCCATGTAAAACAACTTGCACTGGGCAGGTTGCTCATGAACTTTCCCACTCTTGAAATTGATGTACATACATGCACACGATACTGATGAAGGACAAGTGGACCTTTCGCAAAGGTCCTGATCAGGAAATGAGCACACCGCCACATTTGCAGAAGGCTTGCACAACGGACAAGCAGTCCATACAACCTTCCAGGAAGCCAAGGACAAAGCTGTTAACAAAGAAACACTTCTAACAGCTTATCAAACACCAAGGCCTCCCCAGGAACAATGCGAGCCATGAATATCCTGCATACCAGTGTATCCTCTCGTGCAGTCTTGGATATATACACTTATGTGTTCAGCTCAGTATTTAAGTGTAAGCTTGACATGAAGTACATGTAAATGTACCAGCTCAATGGGCCACACTGACATGCACAGGCCAGGTACAGATGTGTGTCTGACGTGCAAGGTTTAGGAAATATCAGTCCCACGTAGCTTTGTCTTCACATATCATATTCGCTCAAGAAGGCCACACTGATGCTAATGCACAAGGTCTTGATACAGAACGGCGCTGACTTGAAACATAAATATTTCAAGGTACATACCTTCAATTCATGACATGCAGGTATTTATCACAGACCTTAAGTTTTATACCAAATATCAATAAGAAACTTAGTCAGCACAAAATGGAATGCTGTAATTTTAACAATTTGCAAACCTGCAGGCAAGCATATTCATAGGCAGCTTTAACGTCAGATTAAGTTAGATATGTGACAGTCAATTTAGAGGATTAACATCTGAATTACCTTCTAGAACTTCTCATACAATCCTTGAATACAACATAGCATTAGATACATGTATACATGTGTAAGCGTTTATGAGGTACCAGTGCGCACAAGTTCAACAACAAGTCTTGTTAGCTTGATGAGCAGGTAACTACTATGGCACCTAGCACTGTAGGCATTAGACTGTCATGACAGTTACGTGCTTGTAACATTAAGAGGGCTTTATGCAAACGTGCCTGATGCTCTTTAAAACCCTTAGAGAAGAAAGATTCAAAGACACAACTCAAGAGCAATCCCAACTGGATACAATATGGATATAAAATAGATCGTATTACACCTTTTCAGTAATGCAGGGAGTTTAACAACAATCATGGACATATTTCTGGGCAGAAGTCTGACAACTTTTACAAAAAAAATATGTCAGTTTCATTTACCATGATGAAGAATGTCTTGACAGAATCACTAATACATTTATTTACTTGTTTAATTTCGCCATTTTTAAGAATTTTCACTTATACCATGGCAGTCGGTATTATAGACTGAAGAAACCAGAGCTTCAAGATAAACCTCCGACCTCCGGCAAGTTACAGATCAACTTTCCCACATGTGTGAGGTACAGATGTCCACACTATACTGGTCGAAGACAAGTGGTCTTCAAAGAACATTAGACTATGGAAAGGGCCAAACAAGCATCGTGAGATAGGAAATCTACAAACTCCCTGTGCAAGACTCGGTTCCTTTCCACTAGTATGTACATGAATGTTGCCACAGGTGTTACGCCAGGCACGATTTATGACTGTTTCATAAAACAGGGTTTAGACACAGGTCTGATAATCATGAAGGAACAATAAACACATGCATGACAAATGTACTGCAATCTTATAGCTACAAATAGGTTTAAAGCATACAAAAAACTTTCTATTTGATTGGTGTACACAGCTCTTAAAACACAAACCCATAATAGCTCTGATATACCCATCTTGGTTTTTGTGTCGTTTTGCACTCAGGTCCCTTGTTCAGTAAAAGGCTCATGTTGAAAGGTACAATGTAAAAAGCAACCAGTCAAAATTTGACCAACTGACTGAACGACTGACTTTAAGATATGTTTAATCTCGGGTAAAAATATTTCACTACTAGTATGATGACAGTTTAATGGTGGAAGAAATCACTGCAACTTACCATATACTTAACAAACTTCTTAACTTAATAGTATTACCAAAATACCGGGAGTCTGATTTGGGCTGTGCGGGAGTGGCTGGGTGCGAGGCGACCATATCCAGCTGTGACCATATGCGACCATATTACCCGTAGGGCAAGAGGTATCTAGGCATAATCTCTGTGATCCTTTAATAGTCATCGGTGTAGCAAAGAGAAGAAGGCTAAAATATCTTATAAAAAATACCAGTACATAACAAGGCCTAACCCAGCAAACAGTGTACCATTCTACAGGGTAAGTGACAATAGAAAACATAAGTGAAATTGAACAACTTATATGGTTTGTATGCATAACATTCTCATACTATCACAAAATTGTGACACACACGCAAGCATAAAAATTCAAAGTGAATTGTCTTGTGCATGTAACCCTGAATGTCTGTGTGTACATATGTTGCACAATTTTCAAACAAAAACGAATTAAAACTCAGTTACTTTCTAGTAAACACAGGAAACATACACTAACATGACTACATATACATACTTGTGCGATGCAACCAGGATGCCCAACAACAAATGGCATATTAACAGCACAATGAATGTGCTGTAGTTAATGACTATGACTATGAATACATTGCGAGCATTGGAATCTTACCCAAAGCCATCCACAGCATACTCATCATGATACTTTACCCAATTCTCCCCTTGTAAGGAAAAAGGCACTGGCCACCACATCATCATGTACTCAAATAAGCTTTTCACAAGGCACTTACTTCACCTGAAGAGGTACTGTGGAGTCCTGCTATTGTTATATCCTAGAATGTCTGTAACCTCAGCCCCAGATCCTGTTGTCCCTGGGTCAGGTGGTGACCTTAAGTAACTATCACACAGACACAGACAGAGGCAAGAGCTGGGGAGGCCATGTGATAGCCTGATCAGATCAGCACAGCTGGATATGGTCGCCTCGCACCCAGCCACTCCCCACTTATATACCGGGCTCCTCTTGGCCCATGGGGTCATGAAGACAAAGTAATGAGATAATCGAGTCTATCAGTGTCCAAGAACTATCATGCTCACCACTACATGGCCTCCCTGGGGACAGACAGAGTGTCCCAGCTTAAAACTGGATGCCAGCGCTCCCGAAGGGCCAGGGAGGAGTGAAATGATCAACATGGGAGAGTAAAGAAGCAGCTAAAGATGTTTCTCTAATCTGCATTAATAATAAATAATGGCCCCTGAAGGAGAAGTGCAGCCTCTAAAAGGATCCCGTCATACATCAACTAGTTCTTTATGCAACCAGATACCACGTACATAGGCAGCATGGGTAAACCATTCAAAATCAAGCGTGAGAAAACATAAAAACAAGGGAGGAAGGAGGAGGAGAAGGGGAAAAACTCATCCATTATCCCATGGTTAATATTGACTGAGCACAACAGTGATTTTTTTTCTTTTTTCAGCAACCGTAACACAAAGAAATGGTGTATTATTAAACAAAAAGCACACGGATTTCCACCAGCTTGCCACACAGTTCCAGTGACCTCTCAGAGAGGGGAAAGAGACTCATCTTTTGCATTATGAATATGGTCGCCTGCTTCTTGGAATTTTTTCAGTGCACACTACTTTGATGGAACATCATTCAGTGTGGTGCACAAAGAACATCCACATGCACACTTAACTGCACAAAGCCATATCCATGTATTTGTTTACGACCCACATTAACCCATTCATGATTAAAGCACAAATACGTAGATTCGTATTTACAATGAATAACTAACACCCTTCCTATATATATATAAGACCTGTAAAAAATGTGGCAAGGTTTCCAAAGAAGTACCGGAACAATTAACATGAATTCTGGGAATGGTTTCTTAAAAATAAAAAAAAATAAAAAAAAACACCATCATTTACTTTTTTCTTTTAATTTCTGACTTTCTGACTTAATTTCCAGTGAGTCTAACTAGCTAACTTATTAGACACTGTCCCTTGGGTCAGATCCCTGCAATGCAACCACATTTCCTGTTAGGCGGAAGTCACGCTGCAGAACCACCCCAATGTCCTGCACCCAAACATACACCTACTGTGGCCAATTGTTTGATACAAGACAAAACCGTCATGTACCAGTAAATAACACTGTATAAACTTCTTTAAAAATGTGACTACCATTTGTTGGAAAATTTGCCAGTCATGTCACACACCAACAGAAAAATTACTGGAGACAAAAATCTCATGGGGTTAGCTATGCGCGATGCAAACTATCATAGGGATGGCCTAACACATACCTGTAGAGTTTGTCAAACTTTAAAACAAAGCAAATATGTCATGATAAGCTTGCATCTCATTCCATGGAACATTGTAAATTTTATGAGGAGTAAAAAGATCGCCAAAAGTATCACTAACCCAAGCTTTTTATATCTTGAATGTCACATTTTGATTAACTACAGGTTTGTACCCTACATCCCACCAACCTGATAAGCCTTCATGTACTGTAAAACCACTGAGCAAACAGCTGTGTACTACACAAAGCGTGGGCACACTAGCAATATTCACCTTCAGTAGGTCTGCATTTAGTAAGCAATCAAATTTATGAAGTATTTCTGGACTGGAAAGTCACCACTACAGACTGATTTATTATCGTTAATATACCCCCCTGACACATGGCTTCATATTTTGTAAACACTAGAGTTAACAAAATGGCCATAAATTTAAAGTTCTAGATGGTCCTGAATATTGAATTACTGGTACTGGCAATTCCTACTTTCTAAATCTTTACTCACATAAAAAAGGTAACTCAAAATAAACAATTTTTTATTGAAATAAGCTTTGTAGGGAAGTTAAAAGATGTATTTCCTGAGTGACATGTCAACCATGTATGTTTACATAAAACATGTTTGTGTAAAGGCATAACAGTTTTATTAGAAAATGTCAAAACATGCCATGTAAAAGCGTGCATCCAGAGCATTGTATTATATATATATATACATGCTAATGTTTAGTTTCCATGTTGCATCAGAATATAAAACTGAGAGGCTTAACTATCAGTCACAAAAATTTTCCATAGATCTTTTTTTTCAGCCAAGCAGTCTCTAGTGGACTTCACCCTAGATATAAGGCTCTATCAGAAGAAGAGAGTTAGGGATTTCCTGTATCCAAGGTTCCTATGAAATATGCAACCATGGTAAACTTGCAAGTCCTTGTCTCAGAATGGTCTTGAACCCATCTGAAGTGACCTAGTGCCTGAAAGGCATCACCGTCACCACACGGTAACAACTGACGGCGACGCCATAACAGCAACATAAGGAAAACATAGCAGAAAAGCACAGCAGAAATGCCACATTAAAACAACTGAAAGTAGAAATGTGGACTTCTACAGTGGATGGCTAAGTTTCACACAAAATTACAGGGAGAGCTGAATTGATGACTTTAAACATTTGTACTTAATTCTTTAATAGTTAATGCAGATATAACAGTCATTTATGTCAACAACCAACAGTACTAGTTTTACGGTTTTCAATAGTACAGTGAAAATCTGGCAAATCCGAAGGTGGTGTACAGTGTATGTATCTGGTCTGAAAGTTAGGTCATGCCTAAGTCACTCATTATGCCTCTTTGTCAGAATTGTATTCAGCTGAATACGGTACATGAAGAAAGATGGTTTAAGGTTTGTTTGGACAATAGGGTGACATTTGACTGAAAAAATGTCAGTATCAGCACCAACATTAATACTCTGTGACCATTATTTGTCATTAGTCTACACATGCACTTTTGCAGGCAAATGTGGAAGTCAAATCTCGCACCATTAAATACCAAAGAGTCCCTGGTCAAATATGGCATGTCTAGAGAAAGATAGTGGTTTACTCCAGGCATTCAGGTTCCCACCATCCACAAACCTCCAATCCCATTGTAACAGCAGAAAAAAACTGAGAATGGCACAAAGCACCAATCAATAAATAAATAAATAAATAAATAAAAATATATGATCACCTTGATATGTACACCAATCATGAACTGAAAACATATATACATGAATGATTTGTGAAACTATATATATATATTGTCTATAAGCACATTGGAGTTTGACAGAGAAGATAAGCGCATACTCATGATGAATCCCTACTCGTACAAGTCCTACAGCAAGAAAGCCAACATAAAATCAAATTTCCCAACAGACATACACTTGGTGCATGGTTTGGCAAACTAGGGAGAGGTGTTATCTGACTGATCTGGACAGGCTATTTTGTAATTTCTGCCAAGTTCATAGTTGCCACCACTGGAGTAATGCATTTTTGTCTTCAAAATGTAATCAATAATGTTTTCCAATTGATCCTTAAGTTATACTTTTATGTAGAGGTAAAATTTGTTGAACATTTAGGGAGTCGTTACCATTTGAATTCCACTCTGCTTCTTCAAACTGTGAACTGGTGAAAACGTATTTCAAGAGACCTACATGTACTGTGTACAAAGGAGCAAGAAACCTTATCATTGTGAACACATCTTTGGAATGCCCTGCCACACTGAGCTGAGGAACCCACATATAGCCACAGGTGGACTGGACCTGAAGATAATCCATACATGTATTTCCAAAGTTCCCCCTCCAACAATGTGCTCCCCACACCAGCTCTCTTTGATGTAAGCGGTTAAAGATTGATCACATGGATCCAAGTTCTTGATATACGGCTAATGATATTCATCACCATAGAAACAAGGCCGCTTCATTTCAGAAGATGCTGCGGCAATTCCTATGCTAAATACATGCACATCCTTTCCACATATCTCCTTGCTATAAATGTTTTATGGGAAATCAATGTCTGTTATCTTGGATCACGTTAAAGAGAACAACCTGACAGATGTACAATAAAATGATCCGCTCTTGGCTGCTTCACATGGAGAAAGCCCCATTAAACAGTAATTGGAAATGGCCTATTCACAGATGTTACTGACCATGAAAGATAAACAGTCTTCCATACTTAACACGCAAATACATTCATGTATATGTCCTTGGGAACAGTTCACATAGCCATAAAGATAACTAACATGTATGTCTTCAATTAAAGCCTTTGATGCCAGATTCTTTCAAAGGGCTCAGTTACTGGTAGATTATCTTCACATACATACATTCGCATATACATAAATTTACATAATCTTTTTCTAGGAATGAAGAAATAATGGTAATGTAAAATTAATATCCATAGTAGTCTTTGCCAACATTTACATCAAACATAAGTAAAAGGCAAATGCAACTATAGGTCATCTTCATTCTTGCATATTCTTTTGGATACCATGTTGGACCACGTTGATAATTTGTCAAAGCCACGCCATCCTTCGAAAACATTGTCTTCTGGCTTTTGAAAAGATAGCGCAAAAACATATTTTATCAAAATTCCTCATTGCACATTTGTAAAGATGGCCCCAAAAGTGTCTGGCCTGGAATTTCCATTTTTTTATCCACCGGTACTGTGTGCTTTGTTACCAAATGGAAATTCCCATTCTAATACTGGCCCGCAATCTTTGACCCAAAATGTTCATTACATAATTTCACCATGAATGTCCCTTTTCTTATTGACTAAAACCTGTCATTTCATTACGGACATTTCAGCATTTTCTTTATTTCTCAGCTTGGAATTCCCACTACATTACTGATATGTTGACTGTATTATTGGCCTGGAATACATATATCCATTTCAAAAGTGACTAGAATATGAATTTTATTCTTCACTTGACATGTTCTTATGTACATGCCTCATTAGTGACCTGGAACTTCCATTTTCATTACTGACTCAGAATGCTCATTTAATAATTCACTACATTATTATTTTATTATACTGGGTGATTAGATGTGATATTTGCCGTAAATTACCACATTTTATCCCAAACCTTCACTCCAAAATTCATGTACCTTGGTAGAAGCAATATGGTTATCGAAATGGATGGCAACTGCTGGTATCCAAACCGTTTGGACATTTCATCACTCTGAGATAATAGGCTGTACAAGGACAAAATCAAACCTACACTTCAATGATCCATGGAAACATACACATATAGTATAGATACCAGTGCTTTACTGAAGCCCACAAATGGTGCCCAATACTTAAAGGTAGAAAGCCTAAGTGAACAGATTGTACAGGTTTTCTGGATATTGGTTTATCACAATGACCATTTGAAATGCATTACAGGCAGCTAGAGATACTAACTATTAATAGTTTTTCTATCTCCCCCCTCCCCTTTTTTCTCTTTCTGTTTATTCAGCCTCCTGATTGTCTATCAAGAAAGCCTTGCAGCAACATTCAACTGTATTCCTTGTCAATTCTCTGAGAGGTCACACTGACTTTTTGGTTTTGGCATCACCCATAAAACTATGACACGATCCTTATGACTCAGGCGACAGTTTGGTGTCAGCCGGTTACGTTATATAGAGCTGGGGTGGAGCTTTCACATGTACACTGGCAAGTAGCAATGCTAACAAGGATTTACAATTAGAGACGAGATTACTTCTTCAGGCCAAGTCTGCAGCAATTTTGGAATAAACAAGAACCAATGAGTTTGACCCAGGATACCACATTGGTTTACGCAACATCAGTATTATCGCAGTCATATGCTGGTAAAAATGTCCAGTACATGACCAGTGTTACTTCTTTCCCTCTCCAATGGCTGGTTCAGTGTTTCATCTTCTATTTCAATACATGACAACCATCAGATTTGTGACATTTTCCTTGAGAATGGTGACAATAAACACCTAAATAAACATAAACAAGAATGTTAAAGTGTCAAACTAGCAGATGATATATACCTAGCTGGAAATACTCCATGCCACCTCAGGTTTCTGTTGAATATTCATTGTCTTTAGCTGACAAATTAAATGTACAGGTACTGCAAGGTAGGAACATGATCAAACATTTCCTTACATGTTATGTTTGAAAAGCAAAAATAAACATAACAAAACTGACCTTCCCTTCAATAAATGAAGCAAGTTAAGTTATACCAGATATGCAGACGTCCTGATAAACACAAAATTTACCACTTAACACCTTGTGAACATGGCAATTCCTTGCTTGTTATCAATACCAATATAAATGTCAACACATATTAGGGTAAAGATTGAATATAAACTCAGAGGCACATAGATTGCCTGGGGTGGTTTTAGGCTTCGAACAGCTTACCTGACAACTGATCTAAGAACTTTTTTTGACTTTTTAAGCACTGATGATATCATCTTCAAGAACCAGCAATGGGGTTCTCTGGGTTTCTAGGAAGGGAAGCAAATCTTGGAATTCATAAAAAAGAAGTGCCCTCCACCTTAATGTATATCAATATTGTTATTAAACAATACTTGTTATTCCAATCATAACAACATGTATGCAACAAGTCACAGTGACCGTGAATAATCATGAATAGAGCACATGCCATTTTATGAGTTGCAGGATTAGCTTCCCTTTGCAGATGGCCTGTGAACCTCAATGATTTCAGGCTTGGATCATTCAACTTTTGTGGAGGAAAAGAGAGCATGAAGAGCTATGCATGTGTTGTTAGAGAGTGTGCGTATGAGCCACAGAGCCATTGCTTCTGGGTTTCCCATGGCAATGGCATTGACGTTAACACTGGCCTTTATACACCAAATTTCTGATTTGTTCAATGGTCTGCTGGAGGTCATATTTGACTTTCAACATTGCATGTAACTACTTTGATGCTCTTAAGCATAGGCACTCCCAAAGTTTGTCTAAATTCAAGACTTGTTAATTTATGAGCATCCAACATACAAAAACCTGATCCAACCTTATATTATCTGTCATAACTTGTTTCCTTTCACACCTTTGAATATTCGAAAACGACCCTCCTCCATCTGGAACTCTTGTTGTGATAACACTTTTTACACAACAGTGTTAATGGTACACCATTGGTATTGTGTTTCCAGTTAAGTAATTTTCTAGCCAAAAGCACTGAATACATTTATATGCATCTCTGACATGGCTACATTAGACAATGACCTGACAGGTGCATCATTGTCAGTTCTTTACTTCCTTTGGGGGGCTTTAATGACAGGTATTTAGAGCTCAGTTTAACACTTCAACAACTTTTTAGACGAACAATGTACATGCAGTCTCCATATAATCTCATTTTATAAGTTATCTGCTTTGCACAAATGGAAGGGTTGAAGAAATGTCAATTTAGGAAGAACTGAACATGGATTTTCACTCAAGGCCTCAAAAAATCATTCTGTACAGAGAACTTTTTAAGCTCCTGGGGATGAAGCTCTGTCTATCCCAGTGCCAATAAAGTATCCAATAGGCTGGTCTATCCACCACTCCTTATAACTACATTACCAATAAAACTTAGTTGTCGAGGAGTACTGAAGGGGGGGAATACATTAGCTGATGGCCATAAATGTGCCTCTCCTATATGGAGAGCCAGGGAGTCCTTAGCAACACTTACTTTATGCTCCCATAAAATCTGCCTGTCAGCAGAAGGACATCTGCACAACCCAATGAGTGAACATTAGCACCCAGTTAAGCACAACCTTAAACCAATTTTTGGGGAGCAGCATTTTTAATAAAATGCAGCATACAATGTGATATGTCATGAGAGCACAAGTAGAACATTAAAGCTGCCAGAAAGTATCACTTTCTAATGTTTTGCCACATCAGAAAGATAAATTGCCAGATAATGATGAATAATGCAACCATCACTCACTTTTCCACATTATTTTAATGGAGTCTTTTCCCAACAAAGCATCATAATCCCTGTTTATTACCAGAAATTCTCCGTCCAAAATCAGGCAAACCAGTGGTGAAAAGTACAGAAACCTGCCTTTTCACTGGCTAATGGACCACAGATAGCCTCACGATATTGTGATGCCACAACATCCTTCAACAAGCCTAACTGTCATACTGATATTATAAGGAAACCATTTCAGAGTAAAGTTAACTAGAATTTTAATTATGAATGTAGTAATAATATAAAGAGTTTCTTGGAACTCTACATTTTCTGTTAAGACACCAACATGATGTCAGACAGATAAATGAATTCTCTAGCCAGATGATAACTCTTCACATCAGATTTTTCATTTTTTTTTTTTTTTGCATTAGTTTTTCTAGCCAATTTCTTTTTAGAAACTCAATTTGAACAAATCAGAAAACTCAACATGTTTTCGACAACAATGTGTCAAAAACTCAATTTATTCCATACAACTCCATACAAAATTTGTCCAACTCCATTTTTTTATATTTCTCGTTGTGGTAACCAAAAGAAAGTGTGGCTAGAAAAACCCTTGAACAAGTACATCTGGCTTTCCCACCACATCATACAATACATGTGTGCGATCGCTGGTCAAGCTTCACTTTGAGGCCACCTGCAGCCCTTGCACCCAATGGGCCACTGGACCCCACCCTACAGCTACATTGCACAGGTGAGATCCTGGCAATATTGTCACTGGGATCAATGTGGTAGTAATGTAAGTAAATGTTGCAACTCCAAGAAAACAGCCATGTCCCCTACCTATATCAATAACAACACCGTAGATTTCAATAACATAACAAGATCTCATGAATATTTTTACCATAGCTGGCCTTATTATTCAAAATTAAGCTGTTTTATAAAGTACAAGATTTCCATCCATTTTTTGAGGGTCAAATGATGACATTAACATCTGCGTACACAAAGTGTGTAAGGTCAAGCACTGAGAACAGAGATAAATTTGAGCAACATCTCAAAGTGCATCGTCACCATTTAATCCCATTAATCCATTCTTCTCTTTGATGGCTTCGTTGGGGGCATTTTTACAGCATTAGTTTTCCACTTACCAACAATTTTTATAATGTTTTTTTTTCTCACTGTATAGGTTTCAAACAAAACTTTCAGATTCACTTCAATATAACCAGCCCTTTCTTTGTCCACTCATAGCTGCTTTTAGTTTCAACAAGCAATTTACCGACACACTTCAGCATGTTTACGTTTTACTCATAGCCAAGACATAATGGTTGCTGATTATTTTTCCATTCATGCTCAAAAACACTATCCTCAATTTATGACATGCATACTGGTTTTACAGTAGAAAGTAGACAACCAAGTTTATAACATTTCCTCATTTGTGACAATTACACTGGTTTTACATTAGCAAGTAAAAAACCAAGTTCATAATGTTTTCTCATTTATGATAGGCGTCTAGTCCATCTAGTCCACTGAGTGTGTTAATTTAAAATTCTGCCAATCATTGCTACACTTAGCCCATCACCCGAACTCAACAAAATCGCAGCAGATTTCTGAACTTGAAGTCTATGGAAGCGCTCTCAACAGGTGGAGCAATGAATGTCAGAATTTTAAAACACACTAGATGGACCAGATAAGCATTCTGGTTTTACAGGTATATGGCCTGTGTACGTCTGTCCTATTAACATGAGTTAATACTTCCTGATCATAAATACATTACATAATACACAAAGTTCGCTCATGTTAGCAAGTGGGGGACAACATGTGCGCAAGAGCTAATGCCTGGCGATGCTGCTAATGCCTAGGGATGATGTTAACTCCGTTGGTAACCAATAACAACTGTGACACTTACATGTATTTCACACAACACGTACGTGCACATGTTCATGAAATGTTCACATCTTTTACGCCTAATCATATATACCGACAACATCCGTCAAAGATAAGCAGCACAATGGGCTTTGCATCACACCTTAGGCCTCCCAATCTGTTAGATCGAGTCCTACTACCATACACTGAAGCCGCTTGATATCCGGGTTTGAAACCATTCCTGTGCATTGTCACTACACTACACCATGTGAACACCAGCTGAACAAAGCCTGTGCTCTAGGCTATTCGCCTCGGATCCAGTGACATGCCTTCCGTTTACCTCTATCTGTCACAATTATCCTGTTATATACAATCGATCTACGGATGAAAATACCTCGTGGTACATACAAAAACCATGACCGCATTACTTACCCGTCCATAACTGTGTTAATATGAGATGAAATGTGTGCGCCAAGTTCGGTGTGATTCACCCTCCAATTGTCAGTCAGCAAAATGGCGGTAAAACAATCACGAGGCTACGGGTAGAACAACAAGCATCCAAAAATGTAGCAACGGGTCACTGGGATAGATAAGTCTGCATCATTTGCTCGTGAACAATAAAATAAAAGTAAAACTTTTGCTAAAATGTGGATTTTGTTACGCCTCGTGTGTTGAACATACTGTGGGATTTTGGTTAAGAGAGTACACTTCTTACAAACAAAGTGCCCGGATTTCCATTTGTAGAGGGTCTAGACAAAAAACTCGAATGTCGAAAAGTTTATCATTTTTGAAATGTTCATAAAGCACATAGCAGCATTCATTTTTTACTTTAGATGGTGATATTAAATAACGTGAAATGAAGTGAAAACTACATAAGGCAAAGAGAGGATTAATGGTAAGTACTTGTTTCAGGGCACCCTATGGAGCCCCTGTTGTCATTGGCATCATGAATGGGAAAGCTGGTTTTTGATATCAGAGGTTCGAGCCCAGAGTAAGACACCTTTGATAAAATGTTACCTAACAATGTTTTGATTATTAGTCTCACTTAAAATTCCTAATGGGAAGAAAGATCAACCTGAAGACATATTGACCTGGCAATGGAAGTCAAGACATAAGAAATAAAGGCTATAATGACGATGTAGAGTAAAACAAGAGTTACTGTAAAATCACAAACATATTTTTATCAACTGAAACACGCGCCACTGTTTAAGTTGCATTTGTCGCGGAGTGTGAGGAACCGAAATGGAAGTTTTTATGTTATGTAATAGATGCATGGTAATAAAAAAATAAAAGTCTACATATATGCTCGTACAAACATATGTATAGCGTGGTGGTCAGTGCATGTACATGTAGGCCTAGACACATCGGCTAAGTCTACTGATTCGAACTCAAATTTTGTCACATTGTAAACGGTACAGCTGCACAACACTGAAGGTTTTATTACACTACACGGTGGGTGTTAAATTACTTTTGTATTATTACATAACACGGTGTATTCATTTATTTATTTATTTGATTGGTGTTTTATGCCGTAAGCAAGAATATTTCACTTATACCAAGGCGGCCAGTAGAAGGAAACCGGGCACCCGCGACCATCCGCAGGTTGCTGGCGGACCTTTCCACGTACGACCGGAGAGCCAGTATGAGCTGGACTTGAACTCACAGCCACCGCATTGGTGAGAGGCACGGGATCATAGCGCTATCCCCCTCGGCCACGAAGGTCCCCATAACACAGTATAACACACCCCATGTAGTAATGCATTGTAAGCCTAATTAGTCTATATGTTATACCTCCAAATCACCTTGCAGGCATGATTAAGCATTGCATGTACCGGTATAGGGTTTATATTTAACTTCATAGCTTTGCCGGATCTATAATGTTTTCACTTTCCATTATATAACGATATGCTACGTTTACTTCGTGATTAAAATATGCCAGAAATGCGTGAGTCGGAGCTCACAGACGTCTGTCCAGTTTAAATCCTGTGTGAACAATCTAATCGTCAAGTCCGACGATCGCCCACCACTATTCCTCCAAGAGGCGTGCCATTTCCATAATCTCAAGATATCTGAATTGTAAATTCCGATAGTTTTTAATTTTTGGCATATAGGGATATCCAACATGTGCTTAGACACCGGGTAGTTTGAAACAGAAAGAGTAGTGTATATATATATAGCCTATATATAGTCTATGATTTTGAGAAATCATTACGCATGACCCAAATTCTCTTTAATACATATTACACTCATGGCAAAGTTATTATACTGAATAGCTTCGGTTTGATTCTGGATATGCATAAATATCTATTATTATTTAATAATTAAGCGACACGTGCTCTTACATGTATATGTTTTCCTTTTTTTACTCTACGAATCAACTTTGTCGAATATCTCTAGAAAACGAATTTGTTGATGGCTGTCAGCATTTCTTGCCGCTTTAGCATTATTTCTCCCCGGCCGCATATACATGGTGTATTTTTCAGTGTATATGTACATGTATAGGTTATTTATTTCCTTCTTATTTCCTGCTTGCACGCATGGATGCTATACACAGTCTGTGCTTCATTGTGTATATACTGCATGCCTTGATGTACGAAGACGTGTTTACAAGAACAGTTAGGCCTATTCACGCGACTGAGAAAATGTAAGGGGTTTGTCTCTAAGAAGATGGCTATACAGATCCGTACTTTGACCTTGTGTTAAGATATCAATGACCGATGTATTTTAATTCACAAAACTTATACCGGTTACAATTTGGTATTTTTTCTCATAAATGACAAGGACGTTATATAACATATACATCGACGTCATTTCCTGAGGGGAAATCAAGAAATGGAATGTTTTATAATTAGGTGATAGTGGTCTGGAATAAAGCTCCCCTTAGCTCTTTTTACTGCGGTTTATTTCCAGGAGGTTTCTCACCAGACAGCTGCAGGTGCAACCTTAGGGTGTGAGGATTTCCTTTCGTCCTGCGCTCGGTTTCCTCCAAGGCTCTAAGTGAAATCGGATTGATTATATCCGGAATACAAAAAACAATCAAATACATAGGACCTAAAAAGGCCTAAATCGCTCTAAACACAAAAAGTGGTACGTACTGTGAAGTGGGAATGGTTCTCCCGACGCTTTTGTAACCACAGGTGTGACGGGCAAGAAAAAAAAAACGATAGCCCTCTCAAGTTTGCAATTATTTATAATGTTTGTCACGGAAGACTAAATTTAATATTTCAAACACATGATTTAATACATATAATATACACTTCGCATAAAAAACAGCATGTCATGTATAAATTTTCACCGAATGCATGACTGAAATGTATACCGAATCACAGGAGCTTGATGTCACTAGCATACATATATATCGGTATTTATTTATTTTATGTTTAAACATATCACATTATATATAGGGAGAAAGAATTACCTAGCTGTAACCATGACAAAAAATGTTATATGTTTAATATTGCTCACCTTGTATGTTTATATATATACAGGTGTTTGCTTTAACAATCACTGATTAATTAAAATGCTTTGAAAACCCGTCAAGATACCTTGAAATTAGTTAGCTACATCGAATCAGTCGAATTTGTGATGTTTTTGTTTGGTATAACCTATATATACACATGCACTCTGTATAGCATTGTTAGATTCAGGTAGGTGTACTTTTAAATGTATTGCTGTTAATTTTAATGCTAAAATACCAATGATACTGACATTTTCATAAAAGGTGTCCAATATCCATTAACCAAACAACAATGCCTTTATTGTAATTCCATGCAGTACGTAAAATTACATATATCCATAAATTACAACTACTACTGTTAGATCGCAGCAGGCCTATCTGTAAGTCCCTTACTGGTACAAGACACGTTACCTATGAATACGAATTTCGTCTGTTTACACACTAAGCGCACTTTATTGCCAGTGAAAAGAAACATGAAATATGAGACATAGCGATATGTCGAAAACGTTTAAATACAGATTTCGATCTTTAATTATTACTGGTCTACACAGTAGACTGAATACTGTACGGGTAGAGTAAAACCCTATAACTGATGTAAGTTGAAATCACGATGTATATTGGGCTGATTAGAACGGTGTATCTATTGGATTATATATATATATATATATATATATACACACACATGTATATCTGTGAACGAGTGTGTGTATGTTTACACTGATTATCGGTGTTATCATTGTATACGATGTACAAAGGTAGGTGTTAGGTTTTTACTGTTTAGATTTGTGAACAAGTTGTATACGGCGTGCACCTGACACGTGAAAACCAGAGCAGTTATAACTTTAGCGGCAACGGCAGTTATAACCTGAAACTGACGTTACAGTGGAGACAACAGTGGTTGCAACGTGAAGGCAACAATAGTTGTAACGTGGGAGGCCACGTTAGTTACAGCGTCGAGGCAACAGCAGTTACAGCGTAAAGGCAACGATAATAACAACGTGGAGGCAACAGCGGTATTGACGACGGAAGTGTTACAGGGAAACATCACAAAAAGCGTTTAGTCTTTGCATAATGTATTTCACCGGTTTCTGCAACACGATCGTTGCTTTGTTAACAATAATAATTCTTTTATTAAGCACGCTGTGCGTTGGATTCAGTCAGACCAGTCAGACCGACCCCGATGACGAGTCTTCATACCTGGTCAGTGTAGACTACACCACGTTCTCAGACCAGGTTCTACACAGCAACGATTCCTGGATACTGATCTTCCATCGCGGCCAAGTGGATCCGATGTGGAAGGAGTTAGCTAAATCCGTGCGTGGGCTGACTTGGCTAGGCACAGTAGATGTGAAGTCACAGTCTAGACTATTGCAAGAATTGGTAAGCTATATTCCTACATACATGACTGAATACAGGCTGAGTATTCAGTCATTTGCCCACCTCCCCAGCCCCTACTCCTCTTTTGACTTTGCACATGGAATGCGTAGCCTAAAGTCTAAGAGCAGTTTAAGCTTTGTTTGTTAATTTGTGTGTTTAATTAGGGTTCAACGTCCTTTTCAACACTGTTTCAATGTCTCGTCACATGCAATACACCCTTGCCAACATATCAGCAATGCTGCCTAATTGAAAAGCCACGCCGGCGTCATCAGACATGACATCCTATACAGTCAGCTAGAGTATATAGCCAAATACAAAACCGCTCAGTCCTGTCCTTACCCAGTCTCTAATGAAGGGCAAACGAGAAATATATTTCTAAAATTGCTTACACCTTGTAGCAAATAAGGCTGTGTCATGGTGTTTTATCCGTGTTAGAAACATTTGTATATATAGGAAAACACAGCTGTTATATCAGTGCATCACGAACTGATGAATTCATTTATGTTGGTGCAATATGCAAAGAAAAGATCCCATGATTCGCAACATTCGATGCCCCGTGCTATCTGGGCCCTAATAAAGACGAGTATAACGATCTCTTGCGGTGGTAGACGTTTATGCCCTACTGACATGGCATTGGCAATTGCCGTCCGCAAGTACTATCGGCTAACTATGTAAGTGGCGGATTAGACCAAAGCCTCTTTATCTGGTGAACAACACATTTTTGGGCCTGGACGGTTAACGGACATGGGTGTCAGGCAGAAATCCCGGCTGACTTACAGCATTTCCCCTCTCGTTTATCTCGTGTCCTACACGGTTAGGCCGAGAGAGATCTCTAATCCCCTCGCACGGAAACTGACCCCGGGGACTAGACCCCAGTCAAATCTGGAGCAGGATAAATACAGGATGCTATCTGACAAGCGGGCTGAGTCTCCGGCGATGAGATCAAATATCTGACCAGTCGAATGGACACGAGACCCTCCCTCCGGGAGAGAGGCTATTTCCGGTGTCTGACGGCTGCGCAGTGACAGATTATCTGACTCGGCTCATTTCTCTCAACTCATGCATTAACTCATCTGATAGGCTGTAATATGTCATGTGAATCTATCATACTATAGGAATATACAATGACGTGCCATCCACGGCTAGCTGTCTGACTTCAAAGAAAGGAACCCATACCGGTCCGGTATATTTCATCCTTCCTTTCCTTAAAATGCTGGTTAAGTGTATTTTAGAATTTTGCCCATTAAGTAGACCATGAAAGGGAAGACCTTTACAAGACATGTCTCTTGTGGCAGTGCAAGAAACACTACTGCATGCCACAAATACTTTTTTATTTAAGATATAGACGGATTATATGTGTATATCACATACAGCTGCAACGTCTGGATAATGCATGTTGACGACTATGTTGGAATGAAATTTTAGGCCTAACGAAAGCACCCATGCGCCATTTATACGACCATCATTAAGTAACTCAACTCTAGTAAAACTAGATGTAATAGTGTTAAAAAAATTAATCCCGTCATAGTGCGTCTTCCATATATAGGTAAACAAACAGAAAATGAAATTATTCTCTATTGTTACAGCGTGTTACGATTGTCTCCTGTTAGTTATGTGTTATTTGTAGATATTCGCTGAACATAGGGTATGCATAAGGATTGATTGAAAAATGTTAGATGGGTGTTAGACTTCAGTTTCCCGTAAGAGATCCTTCAGGCATCTTATGGCGAAGGGCAATGGATTCGAGCGAGTTCTGCTTGACCGGTTTCCTGCACCTACATACATAATCCTGAACGCCATCCTACAAGTGAAATATTCTTGTACACGACAAGATGGATACTGCATGAGCAATATATCTCGCTGCAAATATCATAGCCTTTAAGAAGTCAAACACTTGTATAGTATCAGTTTGTCTTCTCCATGCAGGGTTTGGACGCGGTCAGTCCTCCCAAGGCACGGGTTTACCCATTTGGCGGATACAATCAGAAATTGTCGGAATGGCAGGATGTTAAGGACTGGCAGGAAGCGGAGACATTCGCCCTCAAATCCATCCCTGTTGACATTCCGGTGCTTTCATCTTCAACTATTGATCAGTTTATTAAAGATAGCCATTCCTCCTCCACACCCAGGTTCCCAGCCATATATATGACAGGTATGTGCAGAGACATGTAGAAACCTCCACTAACCACCTGTTTTCATTCTTTCTTTCTTCCTTCCTTTGCTCTTCTTTTATCCTGCGTAGGTTTCCACAATTGCAATTTTCCCCCACACTTCCGGTACACTTCTCTTCACATTGTAGGCTACAAAGATTACAAACTTTTCAACAAGTGTAATATTCCACGAAAGAAAACACGTTCTGACGTGGGAAAATTAATTTCACTGATTTGCCTTCCATTGCCAGTGAGCAAAACCTATGCCGCATTCTGTCTCAACGATGAGATATACAATAAGACGTCTGCCAAATGTGTGGTATTGATTTTCCCTTCATGATTCAACATACATCATTTAAAGCCTTATATGGTCTGAACATCTACATAAACAGCGTGAACAGGACATAACTGACCGTTGTACACTTTAATTAAATAAATTTCTGATGTTTCAGCGATTACTACTATGCTTAGCTCCTTGCAACTATTCGTCTGGAACATGACATCAAACATCACTTGGAAATTCAACTACCCCAGTCCCCTCGCCAACAAATTAAATGTTGTTTACTACATAGTTATCTGCTCTTATGCCGTTTTCATTGGAATCGTGTTTTTAAATTATACATTTATAAGATGGTGGTACACCTCGGCGAGAATCACCTCGTTGTAGTTAGCACTATATAATCACCTTGTATCAATTGGTAAGTGTACAGATAGTCAATACACTCATGAAGATTTGTATGCTTGATTTCATTACTGTTTAACGCCGTAATCCAAGATTTGTTGACTCTTACGACGGCTAACTGAAACAAAAAAACTTCTCAGAAAGACCACCAAACTTTGACCAACAACTGACGAACTTTCCCACGTGTGACACACAGATTTAAGCTTAGTGAGCTTAACTTAGTATACGACGTATTGGTGATAGTCAAGTGATGTCCAAAGAACTGAAAAGATCGATTACTTGCACCTATAGGCCCGGGGAATCCCCAGTTGTCCGAGGTTGGTATGGAACAAACAGCTCGTGTATTCTGTGTAGCGAATGAAATGCAAGCCTCTTCATCATCGGGCAGCGGTGACCAACAATGAACCATGGAGATAGAGTCATGCATGGTTTCGACATATGTCTTGTCGTTTTTATTTATTTATTTATTTATTTATTTGTTTATTTATTTAGTTATTTATTTGATTTATTTGATTGGTGTTTTAGGCTGTACTCAAGAATGATTCACTTATACGACGGCCGTCAGCATTATGATGGGAGGAAACAGGACGGAGCCTGGGGGAAACCCACGATCACCCGCAGGTTTCTGGCAGACCTTACCATGTGACGCCGGAGAGGAAGCTAGCATGAGCTGGCCTTGAACTCACAGCGACCGGATTGGTTGTCTGGTCTTATCATTGTGCTGTTCTATAACCTACAGGCCTATATTTCTTTGCAATTATTCTTACAGAGTCCCCGGAAGTTCCCCCTGTGCTACGAGCCATTAAGGAGAGGTTTAGACGGTACTTTAATCTGGGAAGGTTGGTCATGCCGACAACAAACGAGTTAAGAAAGCTAGGGTTGAATGGGAAAAAGCCCGTTGCATTGCCTTTATTAGTTGTCGTTATTAAGCGAACAGAAAGAAATCCACCACCATCCAAGAAAAAGCCCCAGAGGCCCAGGTCAAAACCTAGCAAGACGGAGAAAAGAAGCGAGGACCATCATCAGCCAAAATTCGTAACTCAGCCAGTACAATATGACGTGAACAATTTCGGGGAATTGACTTACTCCGGCCTGATGCGGTTCTTCTTCAGCGTGAACCACCAGTTCCGATACACGTTACCGGAAGGAGGTGACAAAGACTTGAAAACGCAGGCCATGATGGCGGACATCATGGACATCGAGGAAGAACGATTTGACGAGTTCTTCGACAGGAAACGTATTTCCAAGTCGCAGAAAGCTGAAAGGGATTCTGCACGGGAAACAGATGAACAAGACGCGATGAAATCCCAAAGTGGGAATCCTGATAGAAAGGGTACGGGTGGGAAATGTCCGTTCGGATTTGATAAACTGTCAGGTGATAAAGCCAAGCCGAACCCGCATCAGCCGAAGAAAGAACTATAGACATCTGCTGCTACAATCACACAATCACGCCGTGATTACACAGCCACAAAAGAAGTGATTTATTTATAGACGCTCATTTTTTGTCCTGGGGAGTTGAAGCTGTGAAGAACTAATAGAAATTCTCTCAAGGAAAGGCAGTCAAAATTTGATGTTCGAGAATATAAATATATCAATATATATATATATATATTGTTATTTCAAATTCTGAATTGAGTAAAAAATCGCTTTTTGAGGAATTGGACCTATACGCTGTTATGCACAAAACTAGTTTTAACTTAATTCAAAATAATTCATTATAAAGTAAAATATTAACAACTGGTTTAGGGTTCCAGGAGTTGAAGTTGTGTAAGATTTTTGAAACTTCTTATTAAATGTTTGCAAATGACACTGTAAGAATATTCTCCAAAATAGGGCAAAAAGTTTTTGGAAGTGCTGCTGCCTTAATTAAACTGGTTCTCTCTAAGGCCTTGTTAGACTTCCATATTTATGGGTTAATATGGAATGTCCCTTTTTTCACACAACACATCAGCAGATATTGTGGCGTGACAAATCTGCCCACAATTTTCAAACCTTAAACGAAGTATCCCGGGGTCTGACTACTTAATAAGGTATTCAGAATGAAGAAAGACACAACCGAAATGAGTAAATCAGTGAATATGACATGAGGACCAGATACCAAACAACATACACATGCAATCTCACACACATGGCTTTCAGTTTATAATTTTATTTCTTTGTTGATTGACTGGAAGAGCAGCGAGAGCTAGTCTGTGCTGAAGGACATGTCCTCTGCAGCCAGGCTGTAGTCTGGTCCAATACCTGATATCTAAAGGTAGGCCTGGCTCTGGCAGATTAACCAGTCTGGCGCATTGGGTTACACAGACAAGGCACGGGTTAGCACCGTCCAAGGTACTCGTTATTATTGTACTGATTACATATGAATTAAATGCCAACGATGCGTATTTCGTATCATTTATACACTCCACAGCTTTCACTGAATGCCGTGCCGCAAATACTATAGCACTACAAGACCCTTATTTAGGTTGGCGTTGATCTATTATTTAGGGATGGTCGTGGGTTTGCCACGGGCTCTGCCCGGTTTCCGCCCACCATAATGCTGGCCGCATAAATGAAATATTCTTCAGTACGGCGTAAAACAATCAAATATATAAATAGATGGGCCTACAGAGCCTTGAGTCTATGTATCCGTTTATTGAGTTTTCTTTCGAGATTCTTTCATTGGCCACCTAGGCAATTGTACATCGTATGTGGGACAAAACGGGTTACAAGGTTGAGATTTATCAGGGTCGGAAGTGTATGTGGCCTGTGACGTTGACATTTCCACAAATCCACTTTCGTCAAGGTTTCGTATTTCTTGCCATCAGGGTCATAATCTTCTTTCTTACCCATCTATAATTCAAGGTAACACCTAGAGGCTAAACAGCGTCGCTTGACAACCTGTTGCTCTTTCCTTTTAAGGCACGTCTTTTAAGTTTGGTTTTATTGTTGTTATTTTAACTCCTTGTCCCGATAAATAATACTTTTTATTCTTCTTACTTGGGATCAAAACAACTGGCTTGCTCTATTGATATAGGAACGCTTTAATTCTGTCTGTAAGAATTAACGTACTTAAGAATATATTTCTTGTAAAGGTCAAACCGTTGTGTCTAAAGGTTCTTATATAAAATTAGGTCCAGGGGATTTTCTTCTCAGAAGAAAAACTAATGCAAGCTTAAAAACCATAAGCTCACGGTAGTTTAATCTTCATTGTGAAGAATTAATAATACGGAACATAAAACACATGTTAGAGGGATGATAACAGAAGAGACCTCCACTGGGTGCTTCTTGTACGAAGGGCAGCAAGACAACGATGATTAAAGCAGCGAAATCTTGAACATTCCCTGAGAAGGGGTTTGAACCCTTGAGTATGGTGACATAGAGTTTGAAAGACAAGTACATTAACCATGTAACTAATTCTTGTCTTGTCCGTACCCTATGGCTTAAAAAGAGCTTTCCTTAGAATAAAGTGACCTACACCAAATACTTGTCTTGGTGTCGGTAGACAGTGACTGGATGGTGTTTTGCTTAGGGCTGAGATCATGCTGTGAACTCATGGAAGTTCATCTCTTGTGTCTTTTCTTGTCATGTAGATCCTGTAAGACGTTTTACCTTACACTGCCATCAACCATTCCATTATTCATGTAGTCAATAGGTTAACTGACTTTTGTCCAAGGGAGACATGTGAAGCCTATGGGGAACTCGTAAACTCCAAACGAAAGGGTCCAAAGCTGTGTACTCTTTTCTTCTTTCCAGGTAGAACGTCACACGTTTATGTGCATGTGTGCGTACAAAACGCTTAGGTAGTACACAAGAACTGCAACATCATAGCATGAGACAATATGGTTTTACTGCGATTTGGACCCCTTTGTGGAGCCCGTCAGTCCTCCATTAATATTATGTCGCTATCGTTTCTATTTGGTATCGATAAGCCACTTTTGTACCGATAAGCCACTTTTGTACCGATAAGCCACTTTTGTACCGATAAGCCACTTTTAATTAAATTTTATCCTCACACTAATCCGTTTTTCTCGGAAAGGTCCAGCAAGCATTATGTGTGAAATTTTTTACATATTCATGTTTCACTTAAAAAAAAAAACATTGATGCGCATGTAAATCAAATATCCGTCTCGTCTGCATAACTTTGATACGCGTTATACAATGCCATTATGATATAAACTCGATGTTCTGTTTGTGGATGTGTCAGGCCGATAGTGGCGCGATACTTGGATGTTATACAACAACTCTAAGCCAATGGATTCCCAACTCACAAAGAACAGATCATGGTCTAAGCTGAATCATTGGAATTGGTAAAAAGAACGGCATTAGCAGCCCTCTTTACCAACTCCGCTTGACACAGTTAGCCCGAACACTTCCACAGAAGGGTGATTCCGTTATGCGAAACGCCATATAAGTGTTCCATCAACTGGCGGAAACATGGAAAGATATCCGGATCTGTGGACCAATTCTTTCATTCTTTCTCAGCATAAAATCAATAAGATCACCGTTTTTACGAGAACATCAGCTGTGTAAAGAGAATAACATTGATTTTAAAGTGTGGAATCCTTTTGTCGTGTATAAAGCGTTTTTCTTACCTTTATTTCTTTAGTAACGTCATATAACTGTGCATTATACAGCAAACAGTCTATGCAATGTACTTGTCTTTGGCAACCCAAAGGACTTAAGCCTAGCACAGGAATAAAATTATCTGACACACACATTGGGCTGTGGTTTTCGGTCGGGCAATTTGTCTGGTATCAGGAGTGGATAATACATCAGTGAACATATATACATCCTTGACTACAAATCCTGTACGGGTATGTCATTATACATCCTAGAAGGATTTGTCATGAAAAATACAAATCGCATGCAGTCACTAAAGTCACATGCCTTATTCATACATGGTATCGTTGTTATGACCAAAACTGATGGGAAAGCTAGAAAACGCGTTAACACTTTCAAAGTAGCTACAAAAAATACGCAATCGGGTTTCTCCTTTCTTTCTGAAGTTGGCTCCGAAAACACGTTTACCTTTGAGTAGCAGCTTTACGGCGCTTTAACGCGAAATATTATTGACGGTTATTGATACATCTTTACAGATCTTTGTCGCAAAAATATGAGATGATGTTGTACTTTTACATCACATGCATGTGCAGCCGGTGGATCTACACAGACTGGAAATCTTTGGCCAGAGTTTAGCTGTTACCTGTTACACCGCTGACCTTTCATTTTTACATCTTACTTCCTGTTGTGTATATCTTTGTCTTTTTGAATATACCTTCACCATTGCAAATTAGAAAAGTATTATTCAGTGTTTTTGAAAAGGATAATGATAGGTAGTTTAATTATCAAGGTGCGACGTTTTCGATCAGTTTTCTTTCGAGCCTTAATTCAGTTCGAAAGGTCAGGTTATCATGTACTTAAAACTGACCTTCACAACTGAAGAGCTACGGGTTTCGCTGTCACCCATTCTTGCTCAAGAAACTAGTTCTGAATTTTTACTTTACCAGAACCATCCATTAAGACGGCGGGTGCATGATGTGCCTGTCCCCGGGGACGTTCGGGTATGGCCCGCTCACATCACTAATCCAACTAATGGCTGACAAATAGACCTACGCTGGATCGAAGCTAGGGTGCAACTGGTGACGGAGCAGATGACACTTCTAGTCAAGCATTTCTGAATCGACGGCATCTGTACCGCTCGACTGCTACTTTACCTCCAGAGGTGTGTTAGACAAAAACATCGTGAGGTGCAAAACATCACCCCCTGTCACGTAACCGAGGTACTCTTCAAATTGCGTAAAAGCAATTTCAAAAATATCGAACGAACAAAAATAAATAGAGACTAAACTACGCGTATATAAACCAAGAATTCAGACGCCTATCTTAATAGAAACTACATATGTTGTCATATCAGAGAGCCGTGATGCTGTGTATGCATGCAAGCCTATACCTTTACTTTAAGAGCTAGACTTGAAAGACACGTCGTGTGAAGAATCTCTTTTCATGTCAGGTTCGGACTTCCAAGGCGGATTTCACAGTTCAGGGCTAAAGCGTCCGGAATCCTGGGTCTCTCTAGAAGCTTCCCGCCCGCCCGCCCAGCTGTTCGCGCCAATCGCGGGTCTAATCAGTCGTCCACTACATGTTTAATGGGAAGTATGGAGGAGATGTGCATTTCGCGTTTAGATGTATCACCCTCAGGGGAAATCAGTCCATTAATGATGACGAGGTGATTAACAACTTCCCAGATAAATATATTTTCTGATCATCCGTGTAGATAGGTCGCCTGGAATGGTCGAGATTATACTGTCACTTAATTCTGAGCACTCCGCTGCATCCTTATTAAGTGATAAACACGTTATATTTGTGCATACACGGTTATTTAACCGTGTCAGTGAGACGCAGTTAAATGTTTGTACAAACCCGTTGACATATCAGTTTTGCATAACTATAGTCCTCTGTATAGAAACGAGCAACCATACAAAGAGGACGCAGAACCTAACAGATGTATTTTGAAGCATTTCATGAAGCTGTGATACCAAAGTATAATACGTCATGAAAAGTTAGATTTTTTTAGTTATTCATTATCGATTAAATAATTTGGTTAAAATCATATTCGCATGAAAAAAAACCCATTTTTATTTGATGAAAAATTAGATGACGTTAAATCTTGAATTTAAAAATAAAATACTTTTTTCATGAAGCCCATTTAAGTATATCTTGGGACTTTCTATAAAATGGGCTCTACACTCTTTACATCACCTAATTTTCCCACGCCACGGCTACATCACAGTACTGGCTGTATTAAAGCCCCAGCCCGGCGCAGATGTCAAGTTGCCACACCCTTTCATTGGAAAGGTAATAAAGATCTGTCTCTATTGACGACTGACCTATACGTTGTGTGCAGAGTATTTGTGAACAGAATGACTAAATACCATCTTAAGACTGATACCCAGCTGGAATTGGTCCACGTGGTGAGTATCACAAGGCAAAATCCCGTCCCACGTACGAATTACAAGACTACAGTGCCGGAATCTCCCCTGACCTCAACTGCCATAATGGCTTCCTTAAATGTTGCTCGCGAACAAATTGCTTAATAAATGCAGCATGCCTAACGACATTCCGAACACGCTCCTGGAAAAAAGATGCACCCTTAAAGACTGGACGAAGATCACACGCATGACTAGTCTGATACAAACGAGGCATAAATTGATCATGGCTTCAAGGACGCATGCCTTGCGATTATATAACGCTCAGTGGCCCCAGTGAATTTAAAACGTTGTCTTTTTTCTTATGCACTTAATTAGAATGGGTTTGGTAGCGCTGTGTCATGTCCCTAAACACCACCATATGCTGCTGGGAGAGAAATGTGCCCTTTGCAGATTTAATCAAGTTAGCTGGATGGGACTAAAGCTTGGTCTATAGGTCAAACGTGCGGTCCTGCTGGGTTGGTTGGATGATTCCCCGGGGAAATCAGTGGCGAGCGGGTGCGGATCGGACAGTCTGTTCCACATCCCTCCTCATTTAACTCACTTAATAGATTTCCTGATCAATTGCTTCGCTGGATAATATTAGATCAAAGTGTTAAGCATGGGTAAATTGTCCCCTTGTGATTTAGACCGCTTGTAACGTATCACTCCGCTAGGCTTCTGCCGAGAGCGTCTTCCGGTATATAGTCAGGCCAGAGACAATGTTTCCACACTGATGGGACATGTGCAGTATAAAAGCACATGCACTGAAGACATCACAAGCCGCGCGCGCGATCAAAGCGAAAACAAGAAAGACAACAATAAGGATCTATTAAGAGAACAAAGTCTAGGAGATAAAATTAAAGGTGTGATGCCATCGAGAGGGAAGCATTAAAGGTATATTCGCAAAACAAAGGCGCAAAGTTGTTGTTACAGGGACGCAACCAAGCGAAAACTTACAGCATATCATTAAAGTTTAAGGAAACAAAGCCCAGATAACATTAAAGGGGTGATGTAATCAGCAGGGGAATATTACATGTATATTAGAAGAACAGACGCACAAAGCTGATATTAAAGGAAAGCCACCAAAGCGAGAGCGAACAGCTCCTTATTAAAGGTGCATTAACAGAACAAAATCAATAAGACAAAATTAAAGGTTTTCTGTGTCATCAAAAGAGCAGCACGAAAGGTACATTTGAAGAACAAAGGCACATGGAAGGGAATAAAATAACACTGTCTTCATGAACAAACGTGAACATGACAACATTAGGGGCATTCCCGTATTACTGCATGCAGAGAAAATCCAGGTGATAAATGTAAGGGTGTAATCTCATCAACAGAGCAGCAAATAACAGTACTCTCGCAGAACCAACGTGCATGGAAGACGCCAAAGACAACAAGTCAGGGATGTATTACCTGAACATTGGAACACAGGCACACAGCAGGCCGTCGTCAGCTCGTGACCAGCAATAAAGGTCATTTCAAATACCTACTAGCATCAAGCTCACACTAAAGGTGTGTGGCCAAAAGAAAGTCCGAAATAAAAATCAATCACAATAAAATGTGATGAAATTCATGAGCATACGAAAAAGTTGGTGGAATGAAAGAAATGCTATAGAACTAAACCGACTTCGCCTTCCCGCACTGGTGAGCCATGAAGAAATGCTATAGAACTAAACCGACTTCGCCTTCCCGCACTGGTGAGCCATGAAGGAACGCCCCAAGCCCGTAATTACTAGACACATTTCCAACACAACAGAAAACACCAGTTCCCAAAATAATATGTTACTGGAGATTTTATATAAATAACAAATAAAGCTAATAACATGCAAGAGAGAAGCAATCAACAGTTTTCAATGATGCCGGAATTTTAATTCAGATTTCAATTCTGGTGTCAGATTGCGACTGTTGATATGAATGGTATAGAATTACTTATATTTTTTTAAACTTTGTTTAGAAAGAAGTTAGACATTTGAAGATTTCAAACACCTGCTCTCCATTTCTGGCTGCGACAGCTTAGAGAAAACAAACTGTTCTCACAAACCAAATGATTCAGGCGCTGATTTCCGTTGCCCGTGTTATTGACGATAAATTATCAACAATTAACCGCCGTCAAATAAGCTCATGGAATTTAATTACTCCATGCGCTTATTTGACGGCGGTCTGGTTTATGAATGAGAGAATCATGAAAACAACATTACAAACAACAAACTAATAGACCTGTTGTATTTGACACAAGTGCTAGACTGAACGTGAAGACCGTTAGCTTATTGGCCGTGCTCGTTCGACGACATGTTAAGTTATCGCTCTGTAAATGGTACGTGATGACGGTCTTAACCTTTGATTATGTTATGGCGTTGAGCACCATTATCTTTAACAGTCCACCATGGGTGTTGAGAGAGTATCAGCTCTCAGGAGTTTCTTCAGACTGCATTTTCTCCTTGCCGAGGATTAGTTTTGCACAGCTGTTTAAAATGAGTGCCACCACCCACCCCCACCCCACCCCCCTCCACACACACACCACGTTCTGAAATAAAGAAGAAAAAACAATAACATTTGAAATGGTTTTGTCGAACAATTACCAGAGACAAGCGAGGGTCATGTCCGGGGGACCGGAAATAATCCGTGTGGAAGCAGGGAACCTAATTCTGCACACGTCGCTGCTCTCTGCTCATTTATCCCGGAGAAGCAGGACAGAAACGTTTCCGCAATGAAATCCTTGCCGCCAAGAGTGATTAAACCGCCGGGGCTTCCTTCTCCCGCCGCCCCGGGCTCCTTCCCCGCTGTGTCTGTGACTCGACTAGTCGGGTGCCAGTGACAGCGTCTCCGACCGATCAAGCCTTCCCTGCGTTACTTATATATCAGTCAGGGGACCTCAGTTTTGTGTTCAAAGCTTCCTGTTTGCCTTACGTTCGCCATGGCGATGTGACGTTAAACACTGGTCATTCCCACACGGGCGTCTCTCTGTTAGTTATACATTTAAGCGAAGAACTCAGCATGCTCAGTGCAATGGCAGGTATAGCGACCTATCGCCGAACAAGAGGTCCAAGTAATAATTTTCTCCTATTTTCCTAAGGTGACCCATGTTCTTTTCACAAGTTCTATAATGTGTGCAGAGAGGTATAGGCAAAAGAATTGCCTGGTAGGTGATAGATTGTGAGCTGTATGTTCTGTTGACAGCTCGGTGTTCCTGAACTGTTAACTGAAGGATGGATTTCATATTCACCAATGAAAGACAAGATATGGATTTTCATTTATTTTTTTTTCATTCACCGTATTTTTAACCGGATTTTTTGGGCGCTCACAATAATAAGATTTATTGCTAAATCGTTATACGTGATCAATGCAGATGGAGAAAAATCGAAGACAAAAAATTGTTCAGTTTTACATTCACTTCCCGAGGTTATTGCATGTGGCTGGAAGAAAAGAAAAAAAAAGACAGAAAAGAAATTATATGCTGCTCACATACCTTTTGACAAGTGAACATGTTTGATGTAATGGTCGTGTTGCTGGACAGAGGCTATAGGGCCACGGGAGGATGGTTAGATTGTGGGCATCTATAAGCGGAGTGGCCAACTTAACACGCTAGTGATCTTGGGACGTGTAATAGGCTCGCGAAGGCATTTGTGATGGATGACAAGCAAGTCTTGGACGATAAGGTTTCCATTTGCCTCTCATTTAACAGCCTCTCGTGGGGAGGTCCGCACTTCTATAAGGCATTACCAGTCACTTTTAGCCTCTTCATATCGCACCCTATGAAAGTAAATCATTTCATGTAGAGACGACCGGCAACCAGATGAATTGGGTTCATGTCAACATTCACTTCAGGAGATCCGAGAAATATTAATCCCAAGTGGGCAATGGAATTGGACAAAACATGCGATTGGGGACAACCTCTCATGAGTTAGTGTAGGGCTTACTGTTATGTGCCTGTTGGACGCTCTTTTTGAGACAGATTATGGGGCAAAGGTGACTTAACCCCACACCCCCACCCTCATGTAGTTCCTGCATCAGGATCTATGTTTTATTTTTTTGTTATTCGATTTTAAAGATACTACTTTTTAGCAACAGTGAGAGGCAATGTATAGCGGTTCGACATAAATGGCCCTTTAATTTCGTATGTAGCTTGAACCGTCCGTAGCCAGTAAAAATGAAGCTTTCTGTTTTTAAATATATGTTGCCTGACATCCCACTGACAAATAAAATCCGAAGTATATTTATCTGTTAATGTACTTATTCATTTAACTACGGTTTAACTCCGTGCCCAAGAATTGTTCACTTCTATGACGACAGTCAGGTTTCCGTGCGGAGGTTTAACGTGAGTAAGTCACGTGCCTTCGCCGGGTATACTTCACATGCTTAATGACTCAGAGCTGCAGAAGCAGCAATTCGAACGCGCGACATGATTAAATTCGTCATGAGCGAGATAGCTCTCCAGCGCTGTAGCAACACGAGTCAGCGACATTCATGAAGAAAATAGAACATTTTACTTCATTTCTGGCATTATATTAAGGTGTATACATAGGGCTACCTACTTTTTTTTTTTTTTTTTTTTTTATCAAAGCAAGAACTCTGAATCATCAAAACTGACCCTCTCATAGTCAGTGAGGTAACAGTTTGAATTTAATCCAGCCCTAGTTATTTCGGTTGCGTTTGTCAGGTACCTGTTAAAAGGCGGTGGTTTAGGCCGGACGGTTTCCTCCATTAAAATACCTAACCGCCGTCCCATCAAGTGGAAGTGACTTGAATATGGCATTAAAAAGAACAAATCAATGAAAGAAAACAAATGGAGATTTATTCTGTTGATCACGACGCTACTCTATTCTCAGGAGTCATATAAGCCTAATCGTATCTCTCCTCACTGTACTTTATTTCCAATCAACAGATTCACGCTTTTGCACATGTTATCGCAAACAGCAGGAATATTGCGTAATTGGGGATTACATTGATGACATGATAATGAATCGATTGAATAATCCATCAAGCGCAATACATGCAAAGATTGTAATCATCAGGAGAATGCCCATGCGTACAACACTTCTATATGCTGATGGAGTGTTGCGCTCATGCCGTATTTGAAGTGGCGCTGTCATCGCTAAAATAATTTTAATTGCATCATTGAGGTGGGTTATGCGATGTGCTTTAGGATATCTATTTTGTACTATGCTATAGCAGTCGGATTTATAAAAGCATTAAATAAACCCGTGGAGAAATTAAAAACAAAGAAAACACATTAACATGAAGTGTATATGAAATGAGGACCCATTAAACACAAATCTGTTTTTGTTATCAGAATTTTTCCTACCGAGTAAAACCCTTGGGAACCATCGCATTCTGCGGTTATCTGTGTAGGGACCCAGTGAATATCACTGATCTCACACAGATCTGGATTTTTGGCTTCATATGGTTCATAGTTCGTTTCAAGGGCTAGTTGTCTACGGCCAGTTGTGTCAAATTGGTGACAAGAAAAGGAATATAAAAACAACAATGCATCCCCCTTAATTTTCCCGACGAGCATTGATGATTGTCATTTTAAACAGCTCTGGCACAAATTGAACTTGAACGATCCGATTGACTCCATTATAATGTGGCGCTAAATTACATCTGTGATCGGGTTTACGCGCGGGCCATGTGAAATGCACAGCTCACAACCGCTCTTAAATTACCCACAAACAATCCATAAAACTCCGATGTTTAACTAATCTTGGAACTATGGGACATACCTCCATTTTGGAATGTTCGGCTTATTCATTTCTCGTAGTTTTCCCCAATTTCGATACATTGTAGGAAAAGCTATTATTTTATTGTATATGTTGCGATCAAATCTGTCGGCGAATTAAAGTGTGCTATCAGTTTGCTATCTGCAAGCGTTATGATTGGTTTAAGGTAGGAAGTAAACAAAACCTTTCCATTCATGTACTAATTTATCGTTAGACTCTTCACTGCATTATGACTGTCATCTTGACATTTCTAGACTAGATACCTTGCATTTATGACATGGTGTGTATAATTGTCGAGATATTTGTCTGTTTTGACAGTGATGACAATCGATTATATGTCATGCAATGCCTCCGTCTAATTTTACCTAGGAATAGTTATCGTAAGAGTGTTCACGCCGACTTGTTCGGCCTGCCACACTTCAAATCCGTCTCCGTTCACGAATAATGTGACTTTTCGAAGCCACCAGGTGTCACTATAAATACCTGGGACACCGCCTTGCGATAATTTCTCAGATATACACCGTGGTATGCAAGGGTTTAAAGGCAAAAAAGAAAGTAGCAGGAAGTATATACCAGAGCAAAGGCCATTGGACACTGTAGAGAAAAACAGCTGATTTGCTTTTTGAAATTTCTTTTCAACCGAGTAAACTGCCCTTGACATATTGGGTTCTACAGTTGCATCGTCCCACATTCTGGACAGTGACGTTGGGGGTTTTCCCACTTAACACAAGCAAAATGCAGACACATGTAAAGAGACACGTTTAGGAAACGTTTCGATCTGTTCTAAATTGATGGACCGCCAGTATAGCTGTGTAGGGTCGAAGTGACATACGAATGGGAGTGAAGGGCGTCACTGTATCGATAGCTGCATGCTTCAACACGCCGCTTTAACCGAATCTACGATCGAACACTTCATACGTCATCATTCCCTGGGAAGACCTGGGTATAATGGAGTTACAGACTGAACAGATATTCTTGAAAGGTAAGGTAATGCTTAAGCGTAATCATCTAGCATCGGTTCAAAGAAATCGCCTTCAGCGTGTCAAATTTACACTCAGGAAATGTTATGGGAAGAAAATGTAATATGTCGTTGACTGATTTCTTGCCTGGGATGTCCCTTTAACCCTGATGCTGCATTTTACGGTATAAAGAGACATTCAAGAAGACTCAAGAACATAAAAAGTGTAACTAATCGATTTGAAAGACTAAATAGATTCATCTCTGCATGGTAGCCGGGACATTTTGCGTCGGATTTGTGTGCGTGTGTGTTCATTTCTTTAACATTACGGATGATTAAACTGAATATACTGTTAATATCATAAATTACCCATCCAAAATCTGAAGAAAAAAAAACTAATAAATACAGCAAGGCTCTTAATAAATTAATCACATAGAATTCATGACAAAGATGATAAATATGTATGTACCATGCCTGAATAGTGTCACTGAATAAGACCCACCCACATAAAGACAGGTCCAAATCAAGACGAACCCATTGCATTCACAAGGGTGCACAATAATTATTAATTTATTTATTTGATTGGAGTTTTACGACCTACTCAAGAATATTCCCCTTATACAACGATGGTGGGAGGAAGTTAGACAGAGCTGGACTTGAACTCATAACGACCGCCTTGGTGGGAGGTTCTTGTGTCATTGCACGGCACTGGCTCGCTAGCCACTATGACGCGGAGGTCACAACTGGACAAAATAAAAGTCAAGAGGCACCAAAGCCTTACTCATGGCAGATATAAAGCATGTCCAAGTAAAACTTGACAAAATGCTCACGCTAAACCGACTGGGGTATAGTGAGTACTGATAGTCCTCGTGCACAACCTCGTGCATATACTGGAACACTTTCATCATTTTCTTTTCCTTTCCGCTAAAGAACACTTCAAAAAATATTGATACAAAGAGAAGCGAGTAATCCTTTTAAACATATGCTAACTGATTCCGAAACCCGTTCTCGCTCTTTCCATTTAGGAATTAGACACGTATCCTGCACGGAAGGTTTCACTTTCGGTTTGGTCCCGGCTGGTTAATGCTTTATCCTTATCCTGTTTACCTTTAATTCCCACGGCCGATTAACGCTCCTCGATCCCTGGTTAGAATACTAACACGTTTGGCCGAGATGTTCCAGCTGAATGTGGATTGAGCCAAGAGCATCAGGACGGCGATCAAATGTTTGGCATGCGTTGAATGTTGCATTCGCAATTCACCGCGAGCCCTTCAAGAGTCCGCGTATACACTGAGAGACATGCTCAAGTTGTATGCATGTGCACATCTTCATGGGGAATTTAAGTTTCCACAATGCTCTTCACAACATGTTAATAACAGGCCGTGTTTTACCGACCTCTGTAACAGACCAATTACATTAAACGTGTACGCCTGATGAGTTAGAGACCAGCGGCATATTGCATATAGACTACTGTGACTGTATTCCCTCATTAGGCCACAAGACAGGAGCGTTAGTGATGAGTTTAGAGAAAGGTTACCCCCGGGAGATTAATGTCCTTTTCGGATTGTCACTTTGGGAATAAACCAACAACATCAGAGAGGCTCCCTTGCGACAAATAGATTAGAGCGCGATAAAAGCGTAGCACCACTCGTTGATTGTGTCATCTAAATTATTCAGCAATTCTTGGTACTATTTTGATGACGTGATGGATGTGTTTAAGCGAATTGGACATTCTACTACAGAACACTAGGTGCTGGGGTAGGGAACTATTCAATCCTCTCGAGTAAGATCCTGCTAATAAACCTTAAGATTGGCTGACAGATTTAAAATCGTCATTCTCCCTCACGAACCAGAATAGGGAATCTCTCTCCGGTGTTCAGTCTAGGTTTGACCCTTTGTGAGTGATTAAATGTTCTTTCTCTCGGATCCCTTAAAGCGGTGATCAGACAGGCGGATTGGTCGAGCGGCAGACTACAGTTCACAACCCCACGGAAAGTTTCGTCGACAATCTGAGCCAATGGCCTGCCTTCATTGGACGAGCCTACGAAGGTAGACCCTAAAATAGGACAGATGCTATAGATCATATCTTCTAGAAGACGGTGATCTTTACTCCGTACATGGTGAAATGCCCTGTTTGAAAGAAGACGTCAAAAAAGATGTATAATCCTAAGTTTAATAATTCGTTTCTTACACGATGTGTCGATCAATATCAGAGCAAAATATGAGCAAATCCACTCATGTTTTTAAAGAATTTAATTCTACAACACTTTCTACATCATTTCATGGAATATGGAATTTGGGGAAGCAGATGTATTGCTTTATGAACACCTGCAACATAACTAAAATTGATACCCGAGGAAAAAATGTAAAATTCTTTACAGGGAAGATGGTCGGTTGGTTTAAACCTTCGTCTGTAAAACATGGTTAAGTACTTGTAATTTATTTGAAAGACCAGTTTCGGTGGAAGATAAACGGATATCTGTAGTAATCGACACAACCAAAAACATTGGGCCTTGTTTCAGAAACAGGTCGAATAAGGTAGCACCAGTCTGTCCCAGAGGAAATTCAATGATGAAACTGGATATTTAGTGTCATCTAAATCAAAAGATAATTGAAGTAATCATTCCCTACAAACGCCATTAATGAACCACAGCCAAAAAATCCTCGAAAGTTCAGTTTTGCAAAACAAGAGACTGTAAACCATCGTTTCTCTTGTAGCTGTAAAACAACATTTATGATCGGGCAGAAAAAAGATGGCTTACTTTACTTGCTTCAGTAGTTATTTCAGGTGTTTACGCTTAAGTCAGTCGAATTAGGAGTGATTTATACTCAGATCTTCCCTTTCAAGAAGAAAAAGATGAGAGTGGTTTATTGTTACATCACTGCTTAGGGACATAACCTTGAAACGAGCGGCCATTGGCAGTGAAAAAGGACATGAATAATGCTGTGAACTAGAGGGATATTCTGCCTGCGACTTTGAACAAATTCGGTGCTATAGTTTGCTTTAAATTCCACTGTTGTCCCTTTCATGGCAAGAGAAGACAGGATATAGATAAATTCTGCACCCTGATTTCACAGGAACAATTAAGATGTCGTATTTAACACTCAGAGAACCAGTCAGAGCAAGTTATCGGTTGTTATTGACATTACATTCTCGATAATGAATACTGTGATAACATAAATGTATAAGACCCAGTCAATGAAAAATTGGAACAAGAAGCGAGTTTAATAATGAAGGTCTAACATTTTGCTTCATTTCTGTCATTAGGATGACGTGCAGACATTTTTTTTTTATCAAAACAAAGGACTGGATCGTAAAGGTCAAAGCTGACCCGGTCATAGGCAGTAAGGTTACAGTTTGAATTTAATCCAGCCCTAGCTATTACGGCTACGGTTTTAAGTCATGACACTTCTCAGGTACCTGTTAAAAGGCGGTGGTTTATTTCCTCCATTAATATACCTAACCGCCGTCCCATCCAGTGGAAGTGACTTGAGTATGGCATTAAAAGGAACAATCAATGCAAGAAAACAAATGGAGATTTATTCTGTTTATCACGACGCTACTCTATTCCATCTCTCGAGATTGTGCTTTATTTGAAATCAACAGATTCACGCTTTTGCACGTTATCGCAAACAGATGAAATACTGGGTGACTGAGGATTACATGACTGATGACATGATGATAAATCGATTGAATAATTCATCGAGCGTAGTTCATGCAGGGATAGTAATTATCAAGAGAAATCGCATGCATACGACACTTCCATATGCTGATGAAGTGTTATGCTTGATGTAGCGCTGTCATCGTTAATACAATCTCCATTGCATTTTTGGATAGGGTTATGCGATGCACTTAACAATATTTATTTTTGCTATGTGATAGCAGTCGAATTTACTAATGTATTATCTAAACCCGTGAAGAAATTTAAAACAAAGACAGCACTAAAATGAAGTGTGTATGAAATGAAGTCCCATTAAACGAAGTCCTGGAAACGGATCCATATTTGTTATCGGAATTTTTTCCAACCAAGTAAAATGCTTTAAAAGCACCGGATCCTGTGGTTATATGTATGGGGACCCAGTGAATACCATTGATCTCATACAAATCCAGATTTTTTGCTTCATCTGGTTCATATTTCTTTTCGGGGCCAGTCGTCGAATACATCCATAGCTTTAAATGTGTCTGCATTTTGCTTGTGTTAAGTAAGATAAGGTGTATATCTGAGAAATTATCGCAAGGCAGGGCCCCAGGCATTTATAGTGGCACCTGGTAGCTTGGAACACGCCGTCTCAGAGGTGAACGGAGACGGATTTGCAGTGTGGCAGACCGACAACACAGCGAGTACACTCTTAAGAACATTCCCCGGTAAAAATTAGACAGACGCTGTATACATGATAATTAATTGTCATCACATACAAAACAGACGAAAACCTTGATAATATACACACTTCATGTGATAGATCCAATTCAATGTGGAGTAACAGGTCTAAAAATGTCAAGAATGACACCCATTCTGAAGTGAAGAGTATAACGATAGAGTACATGTGTGCAAACGTTTAGTTTACTTCCTCTCTTACGCTGCTCATATACTTGCTGATAGCAAGCTGACACGCAATCTACAGGCGACACATATTAATTCGCTGACAGATTTCCTAACAACATACACAATGAAATAATAGCTTTTCCGATAACAAGAAATAGAAAATGCGGGAAAACAACGAGAAATAAACAAACCAAACAAAAATCTCGAAAATTCTAAAACAGAGAGATATGGCATAGTTTCAAGATTAGGTAAACATCCGAGTTTTACCTTTTGATGGCGGGTAATTTACGAGGAGTTGTGAACTGTGCACTCCACGTCTGGCCCGCGCGTAAATCCGATCACAGATGTAATTTAGCGCCACATTACAGCAGTCAGTTAAAGCATTCACATTCAATTTGTGCCAGAGCTGTTAAAATGACAGTCGTCAATGCTCGTCGGAAAACCTAAGAGAGTAGTATTGTTGTTTTCATTTTCATTTTCCTTTTGCAAATTGGAGACAGAGTAGGACAAAGTCACGCTAAGGAAGCGCTTCCATTTGTTCTGTATTGATGGGCTGCCTGCACAGCTGCATGGGGTCGCAGTGACTGATTGTGGAGTGTGGAGGCCGTGACTGCACTGAGAGCTACAAGTTTCAACAAGTCGATTTTGATCGAATCTATGACCCAACACTGGCGCACTTCAAACAGCATCATTCTGCCTGGGTAGACCCGGGTATAAGACGGTTATAAAGAGAATAAAAATTTACGTCCAGAAATGCTTAGAAATGATATCCTTGAAAGGTATAAGGCAACGCTTAAACAGAATCATCCAGAATCGGCTAAATGAAATCGCCTTTCAAGGAAGGTATTACATTTACAACCAGGAAATGTTATGGAAGAAAATCTTATATGTCTGGCTCATTTCTTGTCTCGGATTTCCCAATAACCCTGATGCTGTATTTTACGCACGGCCGGTATAAAGAAACACTCAAGAAGATCCCAGAATACACAAAGGGTGATAATTCGATTTTGAAAGGATAATACACAGATAGTGCACGCCGTGGGATTGTCTATGAGAAATTCTGAGCTCGAGAAAAGTGATGTTCAGTGACTGGGGGAACGTGTTGAACATCACTTGTCGAGAGCTAAGTGAGACATACAATCTCACGGCATGCACTATTTGTTTTATTACACCGAAAGAAAGCAGAAGAAAAAGAAAAAGATATAACTTGCTCTGCTGAAGCCCTGAATTGCTGAACTTTTACACCATTGCTAGCCGAGAGAGCCATCGACCGACTGTTTACTTCAACAGCAAGTGGACGTAAGACAGCGGACAAAGGGAGGTAAACTTTTAGAATAAGCACACGGGATCGTTGGTTACTGGCGCGTGATTGTTGTATATTTCCACATAACCGTTGTACATAAGGTTTTGCGGAATATCACGTTCCCGTGTATTGACTAATGGAAACCAAGTATTACAATGTCAGGTATAGTAATTAGATTTATCTGCACTGTCTGACTGCTACTATTTGTTTTCAGTTTTTCCTGATAGGTATGTCCATTTCTTTCACTTTAAAGATGTATAAACTGAATATACTGTTGCACATCAAAACTCTGTAAAAAAAAAAGATGAAAAAATAAAGCATTGTTCTTCAAATATTAACCGAGTGACATGTGTGGCAAAAAAAGATAAATATGTGTACACCATGTCTGAAAAGACAGGTTCAAATCCGGATGACCCCCTTGCGCTTTAATTGTAATTGGGGATCTACGACTATAAGGAATGTTTCACATATGGTACATGACGACGATCGGTCAGAAAGGCGGCATGAGCTGCAGGTGAACTCGCAGCAACCGCCTTAATTGTTCAGAGGCTCGTAGATCATTGTGCGGCACTGGCACGCTAGCCATTCAGACATTGTGAAAGCTAAGGGACACCAAAGCATGGCTGGTATAAAGCGTATCCAATTAAACCGCTACAAGAATTAACTTCATTCAAGGCTTGACTTTCCTATATTAACGGTGGTCTGAAAACAACAAAAACCGATTGGCTTATACTGAGTCATTTTGTGGTGGTTTCTCAAACCATAGAAAGGTCTGCAAATACTGGAACATTTTCAACGTTTTCTTTTTCTTTCCGCTAAAGAACACTTCAAAAAATATTGATACAAAGAGAAGCGAGTAATCCTTTTAAACATATGCTGGTTGATTCCGAAACCCGTTCTCGCTCTTTCCATTTAGGAATTAGACACGTATCCTGCACGGAGGGTTTTACTTTCGGTTTGGTCCCGGCGGGTTAATGCTTTATCCTTATCCTGTTTACCTTTAATTCCCACGGCCGATTAACGCTCCTCGATCCCTGGTTAGAATACTAACACTTTTGGTCGAGATGTTCCAGCTGAATGTGGACTGAGCCAGGAGCATCAGAACGGCGATCAAATGTTTGGCATGCGTTGAATGTTGTATTCGCAATTCACCGCGAGCCCTTCAAGAGTCCGCGTATACACTGACAGACAAGCTCAGGCTGTATGCATGTACACATCTTCATGCGGAATTTAAGTTTCCACAATGCTCTTCACAGCAAGTTAATAACAGGCCGTATTGAAAACTGTGGACCCTTTAGATCGATTACATTTAAAGTGGTGGGACATTTTACAGACATTTTACAATTTGCAATAAACGTGTATACATGATGGGTTAGCGGCATATTGTATACTGTAATTGTATTCCCTCATTTGGTCACACAAGCCACGGAACGTAAGTGATGAGTTTGGTGGAGGTCCCTGGAGAATAATATCTTCTTTGGATTGTCAGTTTGACAATAAAAACCAACAACATTTGAGAAGCACCGGCGTGATATACAGATTAGAGCGCGATAAAAGCATACTGACCACTAGCCGATTGTGTCATCTAAATTATTCAGCAATTCTTGTAACAATTTTGATGACGTGATGGATGTGTTTAAACGGACTGGACGTTCTCCTAAAGAACATTAAGCGCCGTGGTAAGGGGCTATTCAATCCTCCCAGGGAAGATCCTGCTAATAAACCTTTAGATTCGCTGACAGATTTGGAATCGTCATTCTCCATCACAAAACACACTACGAAAATCCTCCCGGGTTTTCAATTTCGGTTTTACCTCGTGAGAGTGATATAATGCCCTGTACTGTGGGACCCCTTAAGGCGGTGATCAGATTGACGGATTGGTTTCATCGGCGACCTGAACCAATGACGTGCCTTCGTTGGATGAGCTTCTCCTAAAATAGGATAGATCCTATAGAATGTCTTCAAGGAGACCGTGGTCACTACTCAATACCTGATCAAATGCTCTCCTTGAAAGAAGACGTCAGAAAGACGATGAAAGATGTAATCGCAAGTTTAATTATTCGATTTTTTCAAAGATGTGTCTATCAATAACAGAAGATATTAGCAAATCCCACTCACGTCTTTTTTTATTCTATAGCACTTTCTAAGTCATTCCGGGGAATATGGATGAAAGGCGTATGCATGGCTTATGAACAACTTCAGTATGAGTAAAAGTCATATTGGAGCGGAAAATAGGTGTTCTTTACAGCGAAGTGACCATCAAAATGGTCGGTTGGTTTACACCTTCATCTGTAAGATGGTTATACAATTTATTTGAAAGATCAGGTTCGATGAAAGATAAACCGATCGGCAATGTTCGACTTAACAAAACAATGAGCCTTTTAGAAAGGAAGAGGCAGCAAATAATGAACATCACTGTTACAAGTCATAAAAACTGTTTTCTTTTGGTTATCCAAGTGCAAAACCCTCACACCATTGCTGTTTTGTGCAAAGGATTAAATAATTTGTCCGTATAGGTGGTTTTGCAAAAGCACTCATAGGCAGGGCTGTGGTCAATGAATATGACCTACCCAGAGAATCACGACTCTCTTCAAACTCCTCACAGCACTATTTTGCGACTATGCAAAAAAAAACAGAAAAAAAAAACAAAAAAAAAAAAAAACAACCCAATGCGTCGATTCTTTGAGGACGAGGTAGCAGGCCGAGTTCTCAAACAGTCGGGCCCAGCCGTTTTTCTTGTATATATCTATGGCATTTTCGCAAGATTATCCAACTTTTTAGTTCCTTACAAACACATCAGAAAATTGGGGAAAATGTTAATATATAGGTGTGTTTTACCTGGTTATTTGGTAAAATAATGGAGCTATAACCCCTTCAACTTTATGATGTTGTACCACTCCACCGTTTTCCTAATGCGTCATACCATTGTAAGCAGAAGAAAGGCCACAGGCGATAACAAAAAGGTCGGATTTTATGAAGTTCTACCAGAAAGCATGAAATTTACCCCTTTCCTCTCAACCTCGTACACTGGATGCGCCGGAAGAGGTCACGTAATATCGATTTTTTGGTATATGAACTTTGGCATTAGACTTGATATGTTGTGACACAGGATATGTTTTACAACAACCTGTTCAACCTTTATTTGGACGAGTCTGTGTGTCACATGTCACATATTTGTTAAGGCCCAATGGCGGTCGAAATGTGAAGTGAACGTAGTTTTTTGACGTCATTTTGTAGGGTCTGGCCCCTTGTGAACTGTGAACTGCGAACTTTACACACGTCCAAAAGTTCGATCAGGCTCGGAAAACAAGACATTGCAAACCAAAGACGAACTTCCAGGAGCTTCTTAAAAGCTCCTAAAGCATCGTTCTTCTTGTCACTGTGAAAAAGACTTTTATGATCGCTTAGAAAAAAAGATGCTTTACTTTATTTGCCTCAACAGTTATTTCAGCTTTTTACGCTTAAGTAAGTGGAAATAAGTAGTGATTTATATTCGAGCCTTTTCATCCAAGAAGAAAAAACATGAGAACGGTTTATTGATGGATACATATTTATGGTAATAACCTTGAAATGAGCCGCCATTGGCAGTGTAAGAAGATATAAATGCTGTGAGCTAAGGGCACATTCTGTCCTCGCCTTGGATCAAAGATAGTGCTAATGTATGCTTTCAATTCCACTGCTGTCCCCTTCGTGGCAAGAGAACACAGCATGGACAACACCTGCTCTCTGATATTACAGGAAGAATGAAGATGTCATTTAAAGTCATTAAGCAGTGAGTGCTAAACTGTTATGGACTGAATCAGTGAAAAATTAGAAAAGAAATAATCGTTTAAATATTTGTCTTTCTTCTTGACAATTTATTTCACCTACTTTAGTTGCCAATAAGCAGCTAGTGCTTTCTCAGATCTTTTCACCTTTATTCACCTTTCATTTATTTATTTGATTGGTGTTTTACGCCGTAATCAAGAATATTTCACTTACACGACGGCGGCCAGCATTACTGTGGGAGGAAACCGGGCAGAGCCCGGAGGAACCCACGACCATCGGCAAGTTGCTGGCAGACCTTCACACGTACTGCCGGAGAGTAAGCCAGCATGAGCTGGGCTTTAACTCACAGCGACCGCATTTGTCGGAGGCTTTGGTCATTGCGCTGCCTTAGTGCACGTAAATTTACTGGCCTATATCACTGGCAGATCTCGGGGAGGAGGTAGGGGATCCGGACCCTCCCTCTCAACCTCTGGAAAAAAAAAAAAAAAAAAAAATATATATATATAAATGAATGAAAAATAAGAAAATCCCAAAGAAAATGAAATGAACTAAAAATCTGGCGAATTTTCTTTGGCAGGACAGTTCATTGTGGTTTCCACGAGTTTTCAGAGTGAATATTTTTCGTGGACTGAGAGGCTGTAGTGGCGCGCAAAAGTTTGAGTGCGCGAAAGATGAAAAAAATGTCGTCCAGTTCGCCGCAGAAGAAACGTCCAAACAGGCCAATGTCATCTCCTACTATAGGTGACAAAATTTTATCTTAACGACAATATGCTTTGCCTGCGATTACAAACGCAAGTTAGCACTAATGCCCACCAGTAGCATTAGTTACTACAATAACCTGACATGAAAACAGGCCTATGAGTAGTCCCATCTGCTCCTCAGGAATGTCATCTACTTAGAGGCGTATATAGGCGTACTCGCCAGTCAGGAATTGAACGTAGTTTGACAATTTTTCTCACAGAATTCTGCTGGTTTTTAATACATGCACATCTTCTTCAAATATGGAGGTATATCTTACTGATATAATACTTCATATTTTCAAGTACGATCAGACCGAGGGAATGTAACGCATCTAAACGATGCTTTCCATCTTCAAACTGAGGTTTACCAAAATAGAACTCCCAATACACATCTCCTTATATGGCACAGACAAAATCACGGTAAATCAAAATTATGTGAATCATTTTCACAGTATTTAACCCGGAAAAATATCAATGTGCACACAAATCTTTTCAGAGTACCATGCATCTTTTATATTGCAAATTGAGCTTAAGAATCATGGTTTATTGAAACAATTTCTCATATACAGAATTACAGACCACGAAATGATGGCACGACAACCCCACATATCACCGGCGAAGAATCATGTGCAGACTGCCACTCGTAATGAGGAGACACCGAGTACTTCACATGAACTCCACGCAGTACCAGATCAAACATCGAGTCTGGACAGTTTGCTTCAGATCTACAAGCTGGTAATACGGATCAAACACACAGGAACGGTATTAGCTTTGTTGCTGTGGGGGACATTGGCAATGATGAAGTGACAGACGAACTTCGCCACACACACTCTTAACAGACTATCTTAGGTAGATTAACGAAATAAGGTTTTGTTCCAGTTTTCTTTTCACATACAAGAATAAAGCCTTGATGAATATCTGAAAAATTGCTATTTCATTTGGAAAAGTTATCCCAAACCTATTTGTGCAAGTGATGCTAATAAGATTTTTTTTCTGTTTCATTCACAGGCCACCCCAGGATTTCAAATTTTTTAGCATGGATGAAACTGGAGCTTCACAGAAAAAATTGACATTCTAAGGGGCCTGCCTCGAGGAATTTCGTGGCTGATATACTAACCGTCAAAAGAGGGTGGGTACTAGCTTTACAAAGAATATCGCGGACTCACACTAAGCCATGAACGCGGAAGATTTAACTAAATATTTAAATGGAGAATTTTATGCAGATAAATGGATGCGATTTCAAAATCCCCTTTCTCTTTTGCTCTGTATATAGACACATTATACAACAATTAAACAACGTTAATTGGCATGTTGGGATACAGTAAATGACCTCCACAGGCTTTGTTATCAAATGAAAGCATGGTTTATTAAACCTCTGTAGATGGAAACGGAGGATCTGGTCTTGGAATGACATAATGGCTGTAAAATGTATAAAATGAAACATAGCTTTTTATTTTTATTTCTTTTTAACTTGGTGGTTAGCGAATTCTGCCTTCGTGGTGACAACAAACTGTCAAGAACGCTCTGTTGACAGTTTATATAGCCTTAATTGGCGATCAATTCACCGCCACCAGTTTGTCACTGACTGGCAACAGACCGTGGCGGGTTTCTCATCAGGCATCCGGTGTTTTCCACCCACGCAAATAACGGCTCTCATTTAAGTTATTTATTTGACGTTATGTACACAGTATGTTCAAATACATACTCAATGACGGTCAGAGTTGAGGGCGGAATAACTGCGAGATTTTGGTCAACAGCCTGTTATCTTCAATTGAAACTTAGCCAACGGTCAGATATGGACCAAGTAAAGAAAGTAAATTTATTTCCCCGGAAACGGTTCAGAACACGTCTCCGGCCATCTAAAATGTAGACCTTCCGAGGGATAGGCCACCCGTGGACCCTCGCCTGTTGTGCTGTAATAATCGGACCCCTCCCACTATCCTTTTTCACTTGATCCGCCCTTGTATATAATGAAAAAACGATGCAGACATAAAGCCGGTAGAACTGATCAGAGGGGATGATTTGCTGCCTGCGATTTGTAGACCTATAAGTTACTTCATTTCCTCTGTGAGGTGCCTAAGCAATAATACATATGCCAAAGCCATTAATGTGTATAAATCATTGCCTTTTCTGTTTTTAGCTTTCATCGTAGTAAATATTTTTTGCTTAGGCCTATTACCTGGTAATTACATGTTTGGAGTGTTGGAAGAGGGGTGGGAGGCTACGCACGCTGTGGGATCGCGTTCTTCTTCCCGATCATCGTACCGGTCACCACGTTTTATCCCACCTACAGACTATCCCTTTTGTTCTTCTTCAGGTATGTAATCTTACAGATTTCTCTTGTCACATGATAGCATTAAGAATTAAGAGTGAAGTTATGTTGAGTGAGCACAGCGTTTAAATATTTTGCAAATTAGTTAAAAATTAGTTGCCTATCAGCGGTCTTCAAGATGTTGTTTTCCCAATACGCGAGAAGCACAACCGGGTTTCTAACCGATATCTTAGTAGTATTCGGCCAGCACTTATAAGGCTGTTTGTTGTTTTAAATGTTTACACTTATAGATTAAGTCAGAGAGTCCGAACAACTTCCAATGTTACCTTGGTGCATATTCCGTCCTAAAGTTAGCCTCAGTGTGATGGTCTGAATACACACAAACATTAGGCACTACTCGTGCTGGAATAGTGTAAAGCAAGGGCGACTACTTTTGTTGGAATACTGGAATCAAGGGCTGTAACTGTCTTCGTACTGTTTGTTAATGGGTAGTATTTTATGGTGTGTATATATCTCGGGGTGTAAATTACCTTTCTGAAAGTGAGTATGAAGACCGTAAAGTGTTTAGCCATATATTCAATTTTCAAGCCGCTCAGTGGTTATGAGCAGTGTTTCCACGTTCTAGCTACACATGTTGCAATATCAATATAAATAATGTTGGTGAGACACTTGTTTGTTACGTTTTTGTATCTCAACTACATACTGGAAGCTCGCACGTGTCCATATTATTTCACAGAGTAGGCATAAGACCTTGTTTACATCGGCGATCACTTGTTAATATCTCCAGCCATTCCATTCTGCACTGGTGTTCTTCACAGATAACATTCTTTTTGTTGAAGAAAACCCCTACTTTTCTTCTTCTCTTCGGCCAAAAAAGTTTTCTCTCTCTTTCTTTTTTAAAGAGCTGCTTAACAATGTCTACAAATAAATTTTCACACCTTTATACGGCAGTTTAATATGACAGTTTATGCGGCCTTTCCTGTTCTCTATTATCAATGCAGTTCTATATTTATTCAATGAAGAAAATGACCAAATCAGAACACAGAACTATGGTGAATGTAAATATAGGCGCAGCGTAAATTCACAATACTTTATTTCTTTTTTTCTTCAGACAATTAGCCTATTTGTCGTGCTGGCTCCTTTTCTACAAGGCTAACAACAAGACTAACAAGACTACAAGATGTGTGATGGAGAAATCCACATTTAACGTGTAAGTTATATAAAGTCTATAAAAAACTCCACAATCATCAGTGTTTGTTTTAATGCACTTTATTTCAGCATGTCCTCATGCTGGCTTCCTCACCGGCCGTGCGTGGGAAGGTCTACCAGTAATCTGCGGATGGTCGTGGGTTTTTCCCGGGCTCTGCATGGTTTCCTCCTCCAATAATGCATGCTCTCCTTCGTATACTTTCATGGAACCATCTTGAGCACGGCGTAAAACTCTAATCAAGTAAAAAAATAAATATTAACTTATTAACTTGTCCTACACTATATTTCTTTATTCGTCAATATATGTTTAACTGTTGCAACGTTGATAATTTGTTCAATGAAAATACCCATTGTATTTTCTTAAAAATATATATTCTCTAAACTGATAATTAAAATAAAGACATTTTATTTGTTATAACAAAACACATGACTGTACAGCCCGTGTGTGTTTGACTATATACATGTAACACTGGGTATATTACCCCTGTTCGTATGATTCAGTGCACAGGCCTTCGCGCGACTGCCATGCCGCTGCTGCCTCGCGTATAACAGGGCTGTTCAAATACGCCGTTAGCTCAGTCTACATATTTCTGTATAAGACATACTTACCCCAAGCATATACCTGCGAGATGTGATGTGAGAAAAGTCTTTTTTAAAATGTTAAATACGTCAGCCAAGACTATTTTTGTCAGAGGGACAATGTATTACTTTTCATTCCAGGTCACGCAGAGGGGCCAAGAACGCTGTATACCAACTTGCTCGGGCCGGTTTCTCCGATATTTACGACCATCCGATGGGTTTTAGCCACCTGTTTTGAAATTCTAAATATTCCCGATTCCTCTCTGTAATTCCTCTAATGCCTGTGGTACACCCGAGATTCCGGGGGTCTGCCGGGGACTGCTGGGGATCTGGGATCTACTTAGAGCGGGTCAGTCTCGCCATGATCCTGGCCCCAGGCGACGGCATCAATGTACAGGTCCGGCGCCTGGGGCCACCTAATGGTCTGGCACGGGAGCTAACCTATCAGACATATTGTGTCACCTATAAGGGGTTTTCCCTCAGAGATGAGGGTACAGCCATATGACGTGGTTCCGTGTAGGTCTGATATAGCTGACGTTATTCGGCTTGGAGGATTACGTAACATCTCAACGTTTCATCAGAATCAGTCTTTGCCATCTCTCCCTGTTGAACAACTGCCAGCTATACAAGTTTGTCTCCTTGTCTTGAAAGTTAAAATTCCTGAATTCTCTCATGTTTTAGATAATCTGTGTTGGATAATAAAGGTAAAACATTCCCTTCCAAAATTTATTTAGTTATTGAAATGTTGTTATTTGACATGCCACTTTCGGACGACCTTCTATTGCTGGTTCCCGACCTTGACCTTCACACCACTTGTCTTGCCCTGTATGGTGTTGATTTCTGAAAATTTTTATGATTGATTTTTATGAATGATTTTTATGATAAAACGCCTCTTCCCCATCTTTCTTTTTATCAATCTACATGGTAACATTAAAATAACATTTATATTTTACAATAGAACTGGTTTTCCGTGCTTCTTGTGTATTCAAAGATAATTTAAATCATCAAATTATTGTGTATGTTTCGTGGTTATATTTATTTACTTAAATATTTAGGCATACTCATGAATATTTTACTTGGCCACGTCCACAAACCTCTTAAAGAAAAGAGGCAAGTCTACGAACGAGACCTCGAGTAGGCCTCCAGAACACACGAATGGTCTCAGTGACCCCGAGAATGTGGCCTTCATTGTACGCTGTTGAGCGGCAGTCTTATTTACATAAACACAAAAACAACGTAAATGTGACAGAGCCCTGCTTCAAATTATCTGAGTTTTCTTCCGAAAAGGAATTTGATCACACAGGGGGAATACTTGTGCTACTTGCATATTGATATGTACTCATTTTTATTCACCAATCTCAGATATGTCCAAAGTGACCTTCATATATTAAAGAGGACAAAATTGGATTTTTAAACAAATTCTGATTGCGACGTCTTAACGCAGTTTTGAAGTTCGTTCATAAACTAAATCAGACACCTTGAAATAAAAAATATTCATTGAGTATGTAGCCCGTACGAGCCCGAACAAGTTCGAATTCAATACAAAGAGGGTGGGTCATGTTCGACGTTGTAACATCGCCACAATAACAGCAATATTTGCACCCACCTATCAGGCAATGTAGTTTTGCGATAACTGACCACCGATTACAACACTGGACTTGCCAGTCAACCTGCTGAGCTCTCTTTTACGCCTCATTTTGGGCGATCCTGTTACGAGCGAGCCGTAAGTCCTTCTCTTACAAGTGTCGTCAGCCAAGTTTGTTAACATACGAAGTTTACCGAGCGCTGTGCGCATGACCCAGTTCCAGTGAGCTGACAACCCCTCATTTAAATATTCTGGCAGATTTTTCAGTTTTCAGATCTTTTGTAATTTTTAAACACTCACATACATGCTGGGGGTGAGATTAACGAAAAGCATGTAACTGTCACTTCTTGAGAAAAATACTTAATACTCATGTCATTCTGTAATAACGCAAAATACCTAATACCGACGATGCCCCTTTAATGTAAGAATCTGAACATTTATTCTCAACTTTTAATCGTGTATATGGCTTGCAATATACATGTATATAGATCACCAAAACTATGTCGGACAATAAAAGGGGTGTGGCAGTTCCGAATGAATCCAGCTCTCGCAAGTTTGGCTACAGTTTTAAGTGAGGAAGTCTTTCAGGTGCTATGTGATGGACGCTGGTTTCCTCCGGACACATCGCCTCCCTTCACCAAGAGACTTGACCGCCTTGGTTTAAGTGAACATGTCTGCATGGAGTACGGCGTTAAAATGATATAAAATAACGCGATGTCGCTCTGTTCTCAGGAGGCATAGAGTTTGGGGCCACATTCACAAAACTTTGTATGTCATATCGTTAAAGACGTCGTTTGGGTTACGGCGCGACAAGGCGAAGTGATTTGGGAGAAATGTTGTGAAATATTGTTTTATGACGTTCCGGTGAAAGTGGGCACTGATCGTATAGCTCGTGATTAGGCTTTACTGATGATCAACACACACACACTTTTGCACATGTTATCGCAAGACGCAGCAAGTCGTTCCATTTATGATGCGATGCTAAATGTGTTTGCCAATTCATCAAAGGTATATGCTGCAACAGTAATTGTTTAAGAGAACGCGCATGCGTGTAGCACTTGTATGTTAGTCTTGCATTTCTCACCATACTTGATGTATCGCTGTCATCACTTATCCAGTCTAGATTGCTTCACCAGACAGCTGTTTCACAATGTACTCAAAAATATTTCCCTTGTACAATAGAGGCTACACACACATACACACACACGCAAACACACATACACACACACACACACACACACACACATGTATATATATATAGGCCTATGCAGGTGTTTTACAACGTATTCAAGAATACTCCCCTACAATAGATGTTAAGGGAATATAAAGAGGAAAAGATAACACAGAATGACGTGAATCAGATGTCCTGGAAAATAGATGGATTTTTTATCAGAATTTTTTTAAGGAATAAAATGCATATAAACATTGGATTCTCCGGTTATCAGTTAGGACCTAGTGAGTATCACTGACCTGTCATCCAGACAAATTTCGTTTTAAGGGTTATTCGCGAATGCATTCATAGCTTTAAATGTATAAGTAAATGGGGAAAACCCTGATGTGACATTGGTCAGAATATGGTGCAATACCACAGAAGAACCCAATGAGTCAACTGCAGTTCACTCGAATGAGAAAAAGTTGTCATAAATCAACTGAAGTGTGTCCAATGGCCTGCGCTCTCCTCTGTACGTCATGCTACTATTTTCTTGACTGTAAACCAGTGTGTGTCACCATGTATATCTATCGTAGGGCAAGGTTCTATTCACTCAGATAGATTCGAACACTCGACCTCATTGGTGAAGTGTGGCTGGGCGGACAAGTCGGCTAGCACACTCTCAATAACATTTCTAGGTGAAATTAGACAGAGGCTACATGCATGGTGCTTAATTGTTATCACTGTCAGCACAGACAAATATCTCGACGATTACATACCATGCCAGTGCGATGTAATAAGTCGGCAAATGTCAAGATGACACCCATTTTGATACGCTTTTTGATGTGAAACTCATTCTGGGGTGAAGTATATACGATAAATTAGTACGTAGTGCAAACGTTTTGTTCTCTCTTAAACCACTGAAGATATTACCTGCACTGACATATACACACAGACAGCAAATTAACACGAAGTCAACGGTAGCTGATTTTAACTCGCCAACAAGTTTGATGACAACATATATACAATAAAACAAAAGCTTTTCCCACAACGAGGAAGCGAAAAATGGGGGGGGGGGAAACAACGAGAAATATATAAGCCAAACAAAAATTCAAAAATTCCTAAATGGAGAGATATAGCATAGTTTCAGGATTAGTTAAACATCGCAGATTTATCGATTGATGGCGGTAAATATATGAGGGGTTGTGAGCTGTGCACTTCTCATCTGGCCCGCGGGTAAACCCGATCACAGATGTAATTTATCGCCACATTACTAGAGTCGGTCAGAGCGTTCACGTTCAATTTGTGCCAATCAATCTGTTTAAAATGACAGTCATTTATGCTCGTCGGAAAAACTAAGAGGGATGTATTGTTGTTTTTAGTTTCCTTTTCTTTTTGCCATTTGGAGACAGAGTAGGACAACGCCACGTTAAGGAAACTCTTCGATCTGTTCTAAATTGATTGACTGCCAGCATAACGACATAGCCTCGCAGAGAAATGTGAACGAGTCTGGAGGACGACACTGTACTAAGAGCTGCATACTTCAACACGACGCCTTGACCGAATCTACGACCGAACATGTGCACACTTTACACATCATCATTCCGCCATGGGAGACCCATGTTTACAATGAGATTATAAGTGCTGGCAAGCCAACTGTTGGTGTGTTGTCAACAGATGTACATGGTGTGTTCCCCTTGTTGAGTCAAAGTACACAAATGTGGCAAGGTCTACATGCGGCTTAATTGTTATTAGAGTATTCAAATTTATACTGCATGGGTAATTTAAGTCGTATATGTAATCCTGTGGGTAAGAGCTGTATTACGTAGAGTGAGTGAGCAAGTTTGGGTATGGTGGGCCATATCTAACTCCATTTTATCATACTTTCTGCAAAATTTCTGAAAGTATTTCTGAAAAATACTGCCTGAACAAATGTGAGCGATCCTCATGGACATATCTTGATTTATTCCTGCCCGTTTTCTTCTCATTCCATTTGGGATTCAGGCGCAGGCACGTATTCCTGAATGGCGGGTTTCATTTACGGTCTCGGCAGGCCAATGCTTTACCGTTATCCTTCTTCCCTTGGGGTAATTCTCGCACCTGATTAACATGCCTCTATCTCTGTTTAGAATACTAACATGTCTGATCGACACCTCCCTACTGAATATGGGAATGCATATGGATTTATCACTGTAAGGTTATTCTGAATGAATTACTGAATGATTATGGCTTTTCCACACATCGGCAATTTTTCACCCATGTGGCAAAAACATGAAGGTTATTCTGACGATCTCAGTTTGTGTTGTATATGTTGAGAATTACAGGGGCAATGTGTTACGATGTTACAAATGGTTCAGCACAGCAAAGCGAAAGGATGGGTATGTAGGGTAATAAAATCAAGCAATGTAATAATTATTACACTGTGGGAAGCAATCACCAACCCTAATGAAATATTGTTACATTATGGGCAGTAAGAGGTACTCATAGCGTAATCATTCCGAGATTTTACTGCACGCAAGATGAGAATGATTAGTTCGATTCGATTTAAACTGAGTGGGACATTTTATAGACGTACATAATTAAACCTGTACCCGTGATGGGTGGAGATGTTAGCGGTATCGTGTATAAGCTGTTGTAACTGGACGCCCTCGTTTGGCCTCACAAGGCACGCAGAGTTAGTAATGAGTTTGGAGCCCGGTGCTCCCTGGAGAATAATGTCTTCTTTGGATTGTCAGTTTGGCAATGAAAAACCAAAAACATCAGAGATGCCCCGGCGTGATATATAGATTAGAGGGTGTTAAAAGCTAACGACCACTCGCTGATTGTGTCATCTAAATTTTGATGACGTGATGGAAGTGTTTACGGGGACTGGGCGTACCCCTAAAGAACAACAAGTGCCGGGTTAGGGAGCTATTCAATCCTCCAGGGGATAAAATCCTGCTAATAAACCTTAAAATTCGCTGAAAGGTTTAGAATCGTCTTTCTCCTTCACAAAACACAATACAGTATGCCTCCCGAGTTTTCGATTTGGGTTTAACCCCATTTTATTTGATATAATGTCCTTTTCGCTCGGACCCCTTAAAGCGGTGGTCACACAGATGGATTAGTCGCTTGGCAGACTACAGGCTACCAAGTTCACGAAAGATTTCATCAGCGATTTGCACAATCGGGAGTCTTCATTGCACGAATTTATTACTCCAGTCAGTCCTAAAATAGGCTGGATGATGTAATACCTTCAAGGAGAGGGTGGCCCTTTACAGAGTTAAGTAATACCCTCGAATGATGACGTCAGAAAGTCTACAGATTAATTCCACAACACTACACAAAAGTGTAAATATGTGCTTTTTTTGCCTTAATTTCTTTCTGGATTCCAATGCTCTCTACATAGACCTAAAGCACTTTGTGTTCTTTGGCTGCTGTTTGACCCTTGTAATGAGTCCGCCTCGGAAAATCACTTGTCCGCAAATTTGGCAAAATTGTTAACTGATAAAAATGCATCGTTAAGTACGAAAAGAAAAAAAACTTTGTGACCGGCCTGTCGGTTTTGTAAATATATGTAATCATTTTTTGACCATAGCTCGAGTTCTTATCACGCCATATGGTGTGGTAGTATGCCTAACTTTATTTATACGTACCAACCTTCTATGAAACCAGGAGACAAGGGTATTCACTAAACAGATGATATTTGCAAATATCACTAAACGAAAAGGCTTACTGAACACAAATGTGCATAAACAGAAAGATGAAATATGACATTCATACGGTGATTTACACGGACCACAATGGCCCAATATTCCTACATCTGGCAATGTTGCAGAAACCATCTTCGTGCCCCGCCAGTGTAAGCCTGGCCTACCTACAAACCACATGTCTGTATCGATCGTTCTTTTTTCATCAAAGTGGTCGGCTTATTCACAAAAGCGCCAGTAAGTCGATCAAATAAAAAAAACCACTGAGCCTTTGTAAGAAACAAGGCGGATAAGGTAAGACCAATGTATCCCAGAGGGAATTAAGTGAGTGACGCCTCAGTGGACAACCGGTGTTGGCTAAATCAAAACATAACATAAGCAATCAATTTCTAAGTACTATTTTTCAACAAAGACAAAAAAAAAAAAAACAAGAAGAAGAAGATACTGGAAACCAAAGGTAAATTTCCGGAATCTGCTTAACAGCTTTTAAAGCATCGTTCTCGTCGCTGTGAATCCTCCCCCTTTAGGATCCGCCATGAAAAGCTCATCGTTTACTTCACTTGTCCCAATAGTTATTTGAGCTATTTCCGGCAAAGGAATTCGGATCAAGTCGTAGTTTAAACTCGGTCCTTGTCTCCTCAGAAGGAACACACCATTCTGCGATAACCTACAAATCAAAAACATCTTATCGATGGCCATCACTGATGCTAATCAAAAACTCCTTCTGACACCCAACATTAAACCAGCTGATTAATTGCGTGATTGTCAATGTACAGGTATACTGCTGACAAGTGAGATAAAACTACCGCCAAAAAACTGAATGGGATCATTGGAGTGTGAGGAGAGCTCAAAATTCAAAATTTACTTTACTTAAGCGGTTTTTATTATTATTATTATTATTTTTTGAGTTGTTGGGAGACGTAAATGATGCATCAGGCACAAAATTGGTAAGCAACAAAACGTGTAAAGACACAACCAGTCTGCACATGTCGGGAAACATACCTATCTCATAATTTTTTTTCTTTCTCTTCCCAAAATTCTGGCACATATAGTAGCGATCATTCCTTGTGGATATATACTTTGATTCAACCTATTTCCCTCATTTTCTTTTGGGATTCAGACACAGACACCTATCTAAAGCCACAGCAGAAGCAACAAGAGCTGGATTCGAACACACGACCTCAGTGGTAAAGAACCTAATGGTTGCACCGAGCCATCGCTTTAACCATGTTATATAGACATCACTTCATCATCAAAATTCAGTTCAACCGCACTTTCTCTGTTTGAGAAGAGACAGTGTTTTATTTAAGAATGCGCAATGCCACATAGACATTGTCATTTACAGACTCACTGTTTATTGCATGTCAAACATTAGCCATTGTCAGGGCAGCGTGGCCGCATGACAACATGGCCAGGTACAAACTGCAGACTGCAGACAGTCTCGGGCAAAGACTTGCTGGAGACAGGTGTTAGAAAAGAGTGGAAATATATAAAACTGCTAAATCGAATCCTGAATTGAACAGACGCCTAAAAAATGTCAGTGTTAAGTGTCTTAAATTATCATTTTTGCTACTGGTGCATATATATAAATTTAAATGCTTGCAAAAATCAGTGGAAATTCAGGGCTTTTGTATCGAATTTCTGTCTGTCTTTTTGCTTTTCTGTCTCACTTCTACCTATATAATCGTCAGTTCTTGTGTTAAATCGTAGATCAAATTGGCAAGTTTTAACTGTTATTTAACTGTTTATTTACTCATGTTTATTTTGTAGTCGTGAGAGGTTGTAGTTTTATCGGAGAGGTAATTCAAATCAATAAAATTGACATTAACTTTAAAATAACGAGGGGTATATATATTTACAACTATAGTAATAGCTGGATTTATAGAAGGAATGTAATTTATGTTCCCTGTGTGGGTACATTGTAAAGCTGATTCGAAATTGGGAACATATTTGTTTACGGATAACAATTAAGGGTGGCTGTTTTAGAAGGGAGACAACCGTAGTCCAGGTTGCTTCCCTTTATCGATAATCTTCCTTTACCCAAAATCGCTTACCGACATCGCAGGTTTGAAATCACTTATTAGTTGATGAAAATGCCGAAATATGTATATTTCTCCAAATCCCTTCCCTCCCTACCCATTTTACTTCTTTTTGAATGTGATACTGCTGAATGTTTTGCTTCTATCGCTTCACAAGCTGAATAACTGTCTCATAAAGTGCTGTCTTCGTGTAACCATGCCATCCAGTGAGGCTTCACTAGGCTACCTGCACCTCATCGTTACGGCTGGCAAAATAATCGATTTTATTCCACCAACTTGAAATTGAAAGGACAAAACGGTTTAGGATGTGTGGGTTGGCATTAGGAGCGATATGTTGTATTAATTTAGAGGCATATTTGAGTTATTTTGGATTTGGGGGGTAGACCTTGATTGAACCTCTGTCCCTCATAGAGGATAATCCCTGCAACTCCCAGGGTAAATTTGTTGAAGGTTGATTTTGCTACTGACTGAATGGTTGAGTATATCTCTGAAACTATGCAGAGATGATGACCCTTCTAACTCTCAGGAGAAAGTTGACCCGTTGATATGAATCTATGTTTTGAAACCCTGCAAATCCCAGAGAAAAGCTGATGTTGATGTTGATGTTGATGTTGACACGTTGATCTTGAAGTTGACTTGATCTTGGAAATCATGACCAGAGATATTAAGCCCCGCTACGCCCAGGGGCAGTTTGATTATGTTTGATCGATTTATTTAGTAAATTGATTGAATTTTAACAGATTACGTTAAACTTTTGTAATTGCTCCTCCGGGCTTGCCAGTACTGGTTGACAGTCCGTATTTGTTAACATCACTGAAACAAAAAAGAATTACCCGTAAAAAAATTAACTACTAAACCCTGCAACACCCAGAGTTCATTTAATCGTCAGCCGTGACCATTCTACGCAAACAGTTTAATAAACGGAAAATATACGTCATATTTTGTTGTTGTGTGTATGTGTGTTTTTTTTTCCTTTTCATTTTTTTTCCTTCTCTGATATAAATATGTATATAAAATTAACTTGACAGCCGTCTCAGCTCAAATATTTTCCCCGTAGCCCAATTGACATCTCATATATAAATGTCATATCAAACTTTGCTGTTCCGACACAAGAGCTGTCAGATTTACCATCTATTTTCACAGCTAGTCACCTTTCCAGGCATGCGTTTTTTCAATATTTTCATTGGATAATAATGACGTGACAATTTTTGTCGTCTGCTAAATAGAAACCGTCCTATTCTTGCCGGGCGACAAAAATGTGGTCACGGTGTAGTTGTGTTGCGTCGCGTGAAGTGGAAACGGTACTACATGATAAGTAACGTTCTATTTTCCCGACATTGTAGTTTGCAGTGGTGGTTGTGATTGTCGCGTCTAACAGAAATTGGCCTTAACCAGTACTGCTACGTCCACTGGTAACGTCATAGTCGTTGACAAGGGCTCATTACATAGAAACAATATCTATGATGTTTGGTGTTCAGGCAAGATGAAGATTCTACCTATCTCCATGCTGATATGCTTTGTGTTTGGTGTAAAATGGATGGCGATAATATGTCAAGACAACCTTATGGATGGGTAAGTATTGCTGTATTTTTCTGTGGATCTTTCCAATGTTGTTATATCAATAGTCAGTTCAAGAAGATGTTCTCTGACATACACGTTTTCTTCCAACACCTCTGGTAGCCCGAGGTTCTGGGGGTCTGTTGGGGGTCAGGGGGTCTGCTGGGGGTCAGAGGGTCTGCTTGGTGTCTGGGGGTCTGCTAGGGTCTGATCAGGGCAGATCAGGTTCTCCGTGATCCTGATCCCAGACGACGGCATCAATGTACAGGTCCAGCGTCTGGGGCCACCTAATGGTCTGGTACTGGAGGTGGCCTATCAGGCCTATTATGTCACCTATAAGGGGTTTGCCCTCAGAGATGAGGGTACAGGCTCCGTGTAGGTCTAATAGCTCACTGGTTCTTCGGCATGGAGGCTTACATAACATCTCAACGTTTCATCACACCCAGCCTTTGCCAACTCTCCTTGAGGAAGTGTTCAGCTGCACGATTTTGAATCCTTGTCTAAATTGAAATTCCTGAATTCACTCATGTTTTAGACAATCAGCTTAGATAAAAAACATTCGTATCGAGAATTTATTTATTCGTTTAAAGACTGGTTATTTGGCAAGCCAGATTCTAACGAACTTGAACGCCTGGTTCCCGTCATTGACCTTTATGCCATTTACCTGAATCCCTCTGGTGTCCGGCGCCTTGAAATTCGGCCACCAGGAATCTAACACTCTGATGTGCTTTTTACGATAAAACACGTTATTATTACCATCTTCTTGAATCAACTGCATGGTATGGATTAAAATAACATTTATATTTTGTAACAAAAAATATTTTATCAGTTGTCTCCTTTGTCAACTTCCACATGCAAAACACAATTTGGCCAAAACAAACCCTTCTTGGGATCGTCTCATAAATCTTGTTCAGAATATCAGACGTTTTATTCATTCAGGCAGCGGTATATATTTATATATCGCAGGAGCCTTAGCGGTCAGGCCAGTAACCACTTCAGGAGACATATAAGTCTATTAGAATCGCTCGTGATTACGCCTTACCGGGAATCAACAGAACAATAGACACTTTTGCACATGTTATCCCAAGCAGCAGCACGTGATTCCATCGATGAGATGATGTTAATTCGATTGAACAATTCATCGCAGGTACATGCTGCAATAGTATGGGTTCGAGGGAACAATGCCTATAACACTTGTATACTTATGAAGCATTGCTTTCACACCATGCTTCGTGTAGCCCTGTCATCGCTTTATTGCATCACCCAGCAAATGCGTGAAAACAACAACAAATTAACTGTTTTCGAAGACAGCGACCAATGTTTTTCGCGCTGACATATAATTTATGTTACAGTTTGATAAACCAGTGTATCCAACATTATAGGCCTACCTGAAAAATTATAATAAGCTAAGACTTAGAGTGATCTCTAGTGGCATCAGATGGATTCGAGTGCGCGACCTCACATTGTCATGGAAGACAGATTTAAAGTCGCACAAGTCGGCGAACACACGCTCAGTAATATTCTAGAGCCAAATCTATATACATACATATATGATACTTCATTGTCATCGATGTCAAAACAGAGGAATACCTCTACAATTATACACACCATAGATCTGCAGTGTCAGAAAACAAGTCTAGAAATGTCCTGATGACACCCATTTTAATAGGTTTTTCGAAATGAAGCTCGTTGTGAAGTGAAGAGTATAAGGATGAATTATGAGTCTTGTGTATTTCATCTCTTAAACCACTGCAGACATTAGCTGAATGGTCATATACTCGCAGATGGGAAACCGACACGCAATCCACGGTAGCTGGTTTTAACTGATTTGATGAGAACATAGAATAACAATAATAGCTATTCGGGCAACAAGAGGATGGGAAAAACAACTGCAAATAAACAAGACGGTAAAAATTGTAAAACTCTGAAACAGAGAACTCTTCCTGTAGTTTCAAGATTAGTTAAACATTTGTGCACTTCACATAGCCCGCGCGTAAACCCGATCACGGATGTAATTTCGCACCACATTACTGCAGTCGGTTTGAGCGTTCGCGTTCAATTTGTGCCAGAGCTGTTTACGATGACAGTCATTTATGCTCGTCGGAAAAAATAAGAGGGATGTATTGTTGTTTTTATTTTCCATTTGTTTTTGCCTATTGGAGACAGAGTAGGGCACCACCACGTTAAGGAAACGCTTCGATCTGTTCTAAATTGATGGACCACTGTAACATGTGTATAGTGTCACAGTGACATATGAATGAACGTGGAGGCCGTCACTGTTGAGAGCTGCATGCTTCAACACCTCGACCGAATCTATGACCGAACAAATGCGCACTTCGCATATTACCATTACACCTGGGAAAACTCGGACATAATGAGGTTATGAAGTGTAGGCTCTTGTCTTGTCATCTTAGTTCACTTTAACACTTTAACATCATTCCATGCTATAAGCATTCCTGAATGGATCGGTCAGATTATTTCGTGCATATAGAATATACTGTCATTTGATTACCCTGTGTAATTCATTTAATTATGGATTAGGGCCTAATTATGGTGTACTGGAACTACAGACATAAAGCCTTGGCAAACTGGGTTATAAAAATATCATTAAGTCATATAGTTGCTCAGGTGACAGAAGAAGGAAATACATTCTAAAATGTTTAAAATTATATGTACACGATAAGTAAAGTATATTGCTTAAAGGCAATCGACCAGCATCGTCTTGTCAAAAAATTCCCAATGGTCAAGATTTCATAAGAATAAAATATAAAACAATGTTATTCAAAAATTAATCAGACGGTGACGATGTCGTTAAGATGGTGCGTACCAAATTTAAACAGTGTTGCTTAATTATAGACACACACATCCAACTCCATGGCGCACACCAAGAGGGTCCCATTGCATTAAAAGTTCTTATAGTATATATATACCTTGATGCAAAAGTGATAAAACAAAATAATAAAAATAACGATCAATCACTATTAGATATTTTACTTCCCATTCATAACAGGCAAATCTCTCCAAACTGAATCTTACATTGGTTTGTTCTATCCTGTGTTGAAAAGGTAGAGACGTGTGCATTCAGACAGTCCCGCCACCATCCATAAACACCCAGCCATTCCAGAGTGATATATCATTCCAGGGAAACAGCGTGTAAACGACACACATAAAAATATGTGTCACTACAATCAACTAAGCAAAAGTCGTTCTCTATGTGGGCTGAGAATTCTATCGAAACCGCCTGTTTATTTGTTTTCGAGCGTTGCCAATCTCTGTGAAGATCCCTGTAGGCATTAAAGATTCTCTCTATATACAAGAAGGCATTTATTATTATTTTTTTCTCCCAAGAGATAAAAGGAATTTCTTGCAACATATGTATACGTTTATTGGCGGACATATGGTCTGATGGATATGTTCTGTCACACAGCATATAAAAATTCATCAGTCTACTTTCTAAAGACTAAATTTTAAATTCAGCATACATTATGTTTTCTTCCTGACGCCAGAATAGATTATGTCACTGCAACTTAATCGGCATGCTCTAAGGAAAAACAATATGATATTACACCAACAAAAGATCGATTTTTAGAGTTAATATTACATAAATACCATTGTCTACTCCAAGTGCCTTCAGCGAATATCCCTGAATGAAGCATCGCACTTAAGAGAATTATTTTCCAGTTCGCTTGTTTGTCCGCGCAGCCTCCATGGCATATTCGGTCCTGGCAAACATTGCAGAGGAAGGGGCGCATTCTGAAGCATGAGACTCTGACGTCCGGGAGGGAATAGCAGGAGAGAGAATGATAATTTCGTACACATTATTTTCATCTTCATTCCGAGAATTGTATATTTATTTACCCGATCGTTGTTTGGGACAACACTAGAGACCTTTCATTTTTACCACAGCGGCCTGCTTTACTGGGAACTTCATTGCGCACAGACATTGAACCAGTTACGGAAAAGCTTTCCCACGTGTGACCCACACAGATATGTATAAGATAAGGAAATAAACAATACAATATCAGGAGGTGATGGAACCCCAGGGGTAATATCAAGAATTGTGGGCTGGTCTGGAACATCATCCTTCGTGAGTGACGAGATGCTGCAGAAATTGGGAGCCTGGATCCCAATGATGTAGACAAGCCAGCTGTTACTGCGTTGACAACAAATGAACATGCTGAGTTCCCCGGAGTGAGTCAAAGTACAGAAGCACAGCAAGGTTTGCGCATGGCTAATTTACTATTTTAGTATTCAAATTTATATTGACAGGGTAATTTAAGTCGCATATGCAATCCTCTGAGTAAGAGAAGAGCTCAAAATCCCAAAACCCTGAACCAGAGACTAGTTTTCAATGTTTCAGGCCAGCCAGCGATGATCGAGCTCTTGACTGATGTGCATTCTGTATATTATACGCGATGAGAGCTTGTTTGGGTTTGTACGGTGGACAATATCCTTATCCCATCTGTTTCACTTTCTGCGAGAGAAAGTTTAAAAATATTGGTTTAATAAAAGTGACCACTTCTCATGGAGATATTTTGGTTTATTCCGAAAACCAATCTCCCTCATTCCATTTCAGTTAAATCTCACACTTGATTAACACTTCTCGATCTCTGTTTAGAATACCAACACGTCCGACAGACACGTCCCTGCTGAAGATAGTAATGCATTTGGATTTCTCACTGTCAAGTTAGTGTGACGATCTCGGTTTCTGTCATATGTGTTGATTATTACAGGCGCAATGTAGTAAGATGTCGTAAATGTTTCAGTACAGCAAACCGAAAGGATGGTTAATTGATAGAATCAAGGAAGGTAATAATTATTACGCTAGCAGTGGATAGCATTGCTACCTCAATTCCAATATTCTGAGGCTTTAATGCACGGAAGGTGTGAAGGATTAGGCCGATTCGATTTAAACTCAGTGGGACATTTTACAGATCTATATAATCGTTCAATTCTATTAAACGTACATGCGTAAGATGTCAACAGTCTGTCTTGTATAGGCGTCTGTAACTCTAATCCCTCATTTGGCCACACAAGACAAACAGCGCCAGCGATGAGTTTGGAGGCCGTTGTTCCCTGATAAATAATGTCTTTTTTATGGTCAATTTGCCAATAAAAAATCCAACATCAGAGAGTCGTGAAATATAGATTAGAGCGTGGTAAAAGCTAACGACTACTCGCTGATTCTGTCATCTAAATTTTGATGTCGTGATGGATGTGTTTAAGCGGACTGGGCGTTCTCCTAAAGAACGTTAAGCGCCCAGGTGGGGAGCTATGCAATCCTCCTGGGGAAGATCCTGTTATTAAACCTTAAGATTCAGATTTGACAGCCTCGGTGGTTTAATGGTTAGCGCATCCGCCTCGAGGTCGGGAGATCCATGCTCAAGCCTGAGTCGGGTCATATCAAAGACTTTAAAAATGGTACTTGTTGCTGCCTCAGCATTGAGAGATTAGAGCAATGAAACAGGTCATGTCTGGCGTCTTCGGCATGATGTTCTAGTGGCGGCAGCAATTTGGCGGCAGGGACTCGGCGTGCCACAAGAAGATACATTACATGCACACACCAGAAGGACTCCTTGTTGTCATACGTTATACCCCAACCACTCACTCATTCCCTGACAGATTTAGAGTCGTCATTCTCCTTCACAAACCACGGAATTCTCGGGAATTCCTCTCGGGTTTTAATTCGAGTTTGACCCCTTGAAAGTGATATAGTGTCGTTCTCTCTTGGTCCCCTTAAAGCGATGAACACACATGATGGATTGTTCACGTGGCAGACATCAGGCCACACAGTACACGAAACATTTCATCAGCGATGTGGACAATCATGGGTTTTCACCTTTCGAATTTATGACTTTGGTCAATCCTAAAATAGGATGGAACATATGATACCTTCAAGGGGGTTGTGATTCTTTACAGGATTTATTTAATCTTCTTGAAAGGCGATGACAGAAAGTCTTAAGATTGAAACTGCTAATCCCACAAAGCCTCACATGATTAGTCGGTTTAAACATAGAAGGCTTCGTGTGTAACTAAGTGCTTTTCTTGTCTTAATTTCTTCGTGGATTCTTATGTTCTATACTGAGAACTTAAACAGCGTAGGTTCTTTGGCAATTGTTTGTCCCTTGCAATGACTCACCTTGGAACAAGTGTCCACAAGTTTGGTAAAATATTGAAGAGTGCAGTTTTCTTATAAAGATGCATTGTTAAGTACAAGAAAGAATAAAACACCGTAAACGACCCTTGGGTTTTGTGAATAATTATTGTAATGATAGTATTTATGGTTATATAGCCTATAGTTCGAGTTTTTGTCAAAGCATGTGCACTGGTAGTATAGTACCAACCCTCTATGAAACCAAGAGACAACACAGACAACATCTGCCAAAATCAACTAACGAAAAGGCTTACTGAACACGAATGTGCGTAAATGAAAAGATGAAATATGACATTCATACGGAGATTAAAACCAAATACCACGGCCCTCTACACCTATATCTTACACCTTATAACTTATATCGTGCCCGCCAATATAAGCCTTGCCTATTTACACAGCGTATGTGGGTATCGATCGTAGTTTACGACGTCGACACCATCAAAGTGCTCGGATTGTTTAGACTAGCGTCTGCAAAGTGGTTAAGTTTTTTTTGAAAGACCAGTTCCGATGACGATAAACCTACAAGCAACGATCGAATCAAAAGAAACATTGAGCCTTTGTAAGAAACAAGGCGGATAAGGTAGGACCAATGTATCCCAGAGGGAATTAGTGATGACGCCTCAGCTTGACAGTGGACAACCGGTGTCGTCTAAATCAAAACATAACCTAAGCAATCAATTAATAAATGCTATTAATCAACAAGGCAGAGAAAAAACCCCATGAAAGCCCACTTGTATAAAACAAGAAACCGGAAACCAAAGACGAATTTCCAGAAGCTGCTTAACAGCTCTTTAAGTATCCTTCCTTTCGTCGCTGTGAAATCTCCCCTTTTGGGATGCACCATGAAAAGACTGAATCTCCCCTTTTGGGATGCACCATGAAAAGACTGAATCTCCCCTTTTGGGATGCACCATGAAAAGACTGAATCTCCGCTTTTGGGATGCACCATGAAAAGACTGAACCTCCCGTTTTGGGATGCACCATGAAAAGACAGAATCTCCTCTTTTGGGATGCACCATGAAGAGACTGAAAATTTCCCCTTTTGGGATGCGCCATGAAAAGACTGAATCTCCCCTTTTGGGATGCACCACGAAAAGACTGAATCTCCTCTTTAGGGATGCACCATGAAAAGGCTGAATCTACTCTTTTGGGATGCACCATGAAAAGACTGATGGTTTACTTCACTTGTCCCAATAGTTGTTTTCCTTTTTTCGGCATAAGTAAGTCATTGGAATATACTAAGAGAGCTGAAGATTCGAAATACCTCAAGTGACGTGTGATTATCAAAGCTTTAAGCAATCCAGGCGTTATTGTGTTGTTGAGAGACGTAAATAACCTATTAGCACACAAACCAGCAAAAACGTGCACAGACAGTTCTGCATATGTCGGTAAAAAGACTTTATTACATTATATTTTCCTTTCTGCAAAGAAATGTTAGCAAAACATTGGCACAAAAACAAGCGAACATCCTTTTCGGATATATTTTGATTCAACCCGATTTCCCTCAATCCAGTTGGGATCCTGAATGATGGGTTTCACTATCGGTTCTGTTCCCGGCTGGTCAATGCTTTACCGTTATCCTTCTTCCCCTGGGACAATTCTCACTCCCGGGTAACAAGCCTACATTTCTGGTTAGAATACCAACACGTCTGACCGACACGTCCCTACTGAATGTAGGAAAGCATTTGGATTTATCACTGTAAAGGTATTCTGAATGACTTAATGAATGGCTTTACCTCACATCGGCAACTTTTCAGCCATATCGTGACCAGAACATGAGGGTTATTCTGACGATCCCAGTTTGTGTTGTATGTGTTGAGAATTACAAGCACAATGTGTTATGATGTTATAAATGCCTCAGTGCAGCAAACTGAAAGAATGGGTATGTAGGGTAATAAAGTCAAGTAATGTAATAATTATTACATTGGCAGTGGAAATAGTATTACTTCAGTGAAATAGTATTGCATTATTCTGAGGCTTCACTACATGACAGATGAGAAGGATTCGACCGAGTCGATTTGAACTCAATGGGACATTTTACAGACATGTACAATAGCTCAATTCTATTAAACCTGTACGTGTGATGGGTTGAGGTGTCACGGCCTGTCTTGTTTAAGGTACTGTAACTGTACTCCCTCATTTGGCCACACAAGCCACGAAGCGTCAGTGATGAGTTTGGAGGCCGGTGCTCCCTGGTGAATAATCTTCTTTGGATTGTCAGTTTGGCAATAAAAACCCAACCACATCAGAGAGGCCCCGGCGTGAAATATAGATTAGAGCGCGATAAAAACATAGCGACCACTCGCTGATTGTATCATCTAAATTATTCAGCAATTCTTGCAACCCATTTGATGACGTGATGGATGTGTTTAAGTGGACCGGACGTTCTCCTAAAGAACATTAATTGCAGGGGTCGGGAGCTATTCAGTCCTCCTGGGAAAGAGTCTGCTAATAAGCCTTAAGATTCGCGGAAAGATTTAGAATTGTCTTCCTCCCTCACAAGCCACAATACTGAATCCCTCTCTGGTTTTCAATATAAGTTTGACCCCTTGTGACTGATGTAATGTACTTTTCTCTGTGACCCCTTAAAGGAAGTTTTGTAAAATGTACGTCCGATGATCGAAGAGCATTTCTTCGTCGCCAAGATCCACCGTTAAATAGAAAACAAAAGATCAAAGGCTTCATCTTTCTGCATAATTATTTTTCTACTTTTTCTAACTCATGTCAGAAACAAGGTGAGCAAGTGTATGACTGGCTTTATACACATGCTAAAATTAACCACATACGTGAAACAAAGAAAATGCTCTTATACACATCTTGCAATGTTGCAAAAACCACCATCCTGGGCGCCAATATAAGCCTTGCCTAAAATGTGCATGTCTGTATCGATCGTTCTTCACTGCGGCGACACGATCAAAGTGATCGGTTTGTTTATACAGGCCCCTGTAACTTGGTTAAGGGTACTAAAGCCTCTCAGGTCATCATTCTCTTATCTTTCCTCTCACTTAAAGGTGAAAACCAAATTCAAATTGAAATACTTCAACTTCACGAAAGTTGTGAACCAAGGCACCCACTGATTAGGAGGATTAGTTCACTGAAGGGGATGATCTACTGTGAACAGACATGCCCCTGGTAAATTAAAATTTCAAATTTTTAAAAAAATTTTGAAAGTTTTAACTTTAAATGGTCATTCAGATCAACCTAGCACGAATATTAAAATCCGTGGGGTCATTTCTTTGGTTTAAATAGTAAATTATCCACTTGGGGAAAAAAATTGAAAAATTTTGAAAATTGGCCAGAAAATAGCATTTTGAAAAACAGGTCCGTTTTTTTCAACCTTTCTCTTTATTTTTATTAATATTGAAATTAGCTAAACTTTAAAATCTTTCTTTATGATCTGCAGTCGTTTAGCTTTCAGAATATATATACACATGGCCATATTTGATCAATATTTTGGTGTCCAGAAGGCAAAATGTGAAATTCTGCTTGTGAGAGATTCTAGTGTCTGTAAGTCAAATTTGCTTGAGAGATCAGTACTCATGGAAGATAAACCGATAGGCAACGATGGGGTCAAAAGAAACTTCGGGCCTTGGTAAGAAACGAGGCAAATACGGTGACACCAATATGTATCCCAGAGGGAACTGACTGCTGAGGCTTCAGCTTTATACTGCACAAGGGGTGTTGTCTAAATCAAAACATAACCTAAGCAATCGATTCCCAAAAGCGTATTTGGGAAAATAAATAAATAAATAAACCATCATGAAAATCCAGTTTTACACAACACTAGACAAAAGATGACTTTCCTAAAGCTGCTTAGCACCATTCTTCTCACTATGAATGAAACTCTCCCTTTTAGGTATGAAAACGCTAATTCGATTTTGTATGCAAGATTCAGGCGCACAGATTTGCTGTATCTCGGAAGTGTGTTCAAGTACTGCCTGGTAATTTTCCGGGTGTAAACTACAAATAATGATTGAAAAAATGTCCATTACTTGTGGCTACAATTAAACAGAGAAAAATATCATCCAATGAGCAAGTGCCATCCCCCCCCCCACACCCCCTGTTTCTATGGCGATAGGAAGCTTGTACCTGCATTCCAGCGGATTTATTTTGAGAGAATAGAGGTCAACCTCTGATGATATTTGGATATGTTGTATGCCAGGCATCTAGTTATTTGACAGTATGTGTCATTTGGGCCAACGAAAATTAGGAAATACAGTCTTAGGAGGGTGTTCTGTGTGAAATTACTACATAAATAGTGAGGATATTTTTTAGTGTTTTTCTACCTTTAGGATCGGCTCAAAAACCAATAGATGCCTCATACTTTATTTGCCTCCACAGTTATCTAACCTTTTCGCGCTAAAGAAAGTCGAATTCAGCCGTCATTTACATCCGGATTTTGTCTTCCAAGAAGATAAACATGAAAGAGGTTTATTGTTAGATTAACGGGTGTGGACATATATAATCATGACATGCACAGCCATTGTGGATGCTATGAATTAAGGTGTTATGCTAAGGTATGCTTCACATTCCAATTTTATTCTCTTAGTCACACAAGAATGCGTTGCATTAAGAAATGTAGTGATTTTACAGGAAAAGCTGTTACATCATATTTAACGCGAAAACTACTGAAATAACCCTTCAGTGCAAGTTACTGTTATAGACTTACATATATTACTACTGGAGGAAGATTTTCAAGAATTTAGTTTTTCTTCTTGACAATTTATTACACACATTTTATTTGCGCAGTCGTAATGTTCTCTTAGTTTCTCAAACAAATATGTAAAAGACAAATATAAAGAGTAGAGGCGTTTTGCTGTGGACGTCTGGGCCTATGGTGTTTGCGTTTGGGGTTTTGTTGCTTGTGTTTGGGGCTTTGGTGTTTGCGTGTGGGGCTTTGTTGTTTACGTTTGGGGCTTTGATGGTTGCCTTTTCTGAGGCCCCAGCTCTATACTGACACTAGACTTGTCCACTTCTTACTCTATCTGCCAAGCCAACCGTCCACTTCGTTTCCGCAGTTTTGTCCGGCCTGGGTTCAGCTTTTAACGAACAACTTTCGGTTTCACTTCAATACATCTATATAAATGTTCGATGCATCTTACACCGAACACCAACCCTAAATTTATAAACTGGCCAACTCAGCTGATGTAGTTTTGTCTCCAAAATCTAAATAAAATGTGCAAATATTACAATTAAAGTTGCCCTTCAACACCAGAAACAGTTGAGGGATTAGGGTATGTATAATACAGATGACTGCAACAGAAATTTTCAAACACATCAGGGATATTTCTAGCCACTTTCTTGTAGTGGTAACCACAACGAGAAATATCGGGAAATTGAGTTTTAGACAAATTTGTATTGAGTTTTGATAAAATAAATGAGTTTTAGGTACATTTTACATACATAGGTGATGAAAAATATAGAATTTTCTGATTTGTTCAAATTGAGTTTCTATAAAATAATTGACTAGAAATACCCCTGCACACACTTTTAAATTATTATCATTACATCTAAAATTTGAACAGTTAGAACCTAGGTAACCAATAAGAGAAGACGAAACCTTATATGCGTATCACCTATAGCGTTTCTGCATTTATTACAAGTTTCACACAATAACCGAATACCAAACACCAACACAAATGTAACAATAAATTATGTCTCACAACAGCTAATCAGAGATGTTTATTTATCAAACCACCTAGTAGGGCAAAACATATTCTGATGTATTACATAAACGAAGACATGAAAACTCAGATTTCTCTTCTTACTTTCTCTTACAGCTATATGTACACAAACATCGTCACTCGCCTCTTGTATATACACTTTATAGACACATAAATCTGCACAGATAAAACCACCAAATTAATGTTTGTGGTTGTCTTTGTTTGACCTAGTCATGTGCAGTTAGGGCAACAATTCGTTCACTATCTAATACGTAGAAGCATGTATCTCTGAGGTATACGTCTGATTCAAAGTTTTATAAATGTGTAAATCTGTACTTGTAGGTCCTGACATTCCTCCCACCTTTGTGTTGAAGCATCCAGTAGACCTTCCTTAAGAAATCAGAATAGGCTATTGTCAAAAACAGTGTCATATTTAAATTTAATTTTCACTGAGAATTTTGAGACATAATTGACACTGACTCATTTAGAATACACTTTTGGCGCCTTCAGAAAAAACTGAATGGTTCTCAATTTCCAAGTGAGACAACAGTCCTTGGAAGGAAAAATTTCCGAGCCTTGGGTCGTTCAACTGGAACAAATCCTGCTGGCCACTGGTTCAAGAAATACTATATGCCTCTTCATAAAACACTGAGTTAACACACACATACAAATCTGTACTAAATCCCCCTGCTTGGTGACTATCAGCTGCCAGAGCTGGCTGTCCTTGTGTCACTGCCATCTCCTGAGGGTAAGTGAGGGACAGATTTGGTTCCTGACGGGTCAGAATCGCTGCTGAATCTAGAAGTCAATCTCCACCAGGCCACTTTAGCACGGTCCCAGAATGCCCCAGGGGAATCCAGGGCTGGGCGTACATCTAACAAGGTGAACTGAAACGTCTTAGGGTCCACTGAGCCTCCATCGTAGTAGTCAATGACATAACGAACCTCCTTCCCACAACGGTCCACAATCCAGTCGTGTCTGTCAAAGGGCAACTCGTATCTGAGGGAAGGCAGAAAGATACAGTCAAGAATAGTAACTCAAACTCCTCTGGCACCACATGTGTACGTATACATTTGCATCTCTGGTAACTCCAGCATTAATCATGCTGACACAAGGCCATTACATGTATTCTACAATTTTCACCTTTCCACTTAGGGGTGGAGCGGGATTTAGCTCAGGGAGTACGTGTTCAATCCTGGGCTTGGGCAGGGAGTTTGTCCATAGGCCGCATGTTGATCACTACCACTCCAGTTTCCTCCCTTCATAAATATGACTGCCACTGAATAGAGGAAAATTCCGGAGCATGGTGTTACACAACTAGCAATTCACATAGGGAAGAGCTTAACACAGATGAATTTACCTTTACAACTAAATTTTCCCTTATATAAAGTATACAGATTAAGTTATGAATTGGGAGTACTACAAATCCTTTTACAGGTGCTTTACTTTTTGACAAATAAGTAAATATACTCCACAATTGAGGAAGTAAAATGCACATTTGTTTATTTCATTACATTCGACTGTTTTTCAATGACCTACTCAATAACAATATCCACATGTACTAAATTATAACTCCACACTGGCATGATATTGTTAAAAATCTACTTTTCAGCTTGACTCGCTCTCTGACAGAGTATGGAAATTCCTACAAGCACCAAATGTTAGTTTCTCATAAACTAGGCTGTTATGTAATCGGCATTTTTGTTTCTGGTACATTTGCAAATTTGTTTTCATATTATCTCTGCATGTATATCTTGTCTGCTGTGAACATGAAAAGGTCAAGTCCATTAACTCCAACTATTTGCCCAGTGACATTCTCCTACCCATATTTTTTTCTTTTCTTCCTGGCCTTGACAGTTAGCACATTACTCACAGCATGTACTGGGTTGTCAGATTTGTGCCGGATCTGTGTCAATATTAGACAAGTCTGTGGCCCTGTTACACAATCTGTAGGTGTTATACAGCTGGCCTGTGTCCTGTTAACAGGTTCCGTCTCCTCACAGCCACCACAGTAGCTGCCTCACCATGATTGATCCCTACAGGGCCTCCGGATGATAGATCTGCCAGCCCAGCCAACCAACCTGCCATGTCAGGACACCATGAAACTAACACAGATCTCCCCGCTTCTCCTTGATTCATAGCCTTTTCCAGCTGCTTTAACCAGTTATTACATCAGGATTACCAGTAGCCAGCTTACACAATGCCATCTATCAATCCAACGGGCCTGTTCAATGAAGTCAGCCCGAGCTATATCAGCAACACCATTACATTCACACACTACTGTATATCGCTCAATTCTTCTAATTTATTTCCTAGACTCTACGCCACCTGCTTGCCTGTTTCTATAGTAACGCCTAAATCATATTCAGGTGTGACTCGTTATCAAGCTCTGCCAGGCACAACAACAGGTTCACTCTGCTGTTAGATAAATCTTAATTATAAATACCCCTTTTGACTGCTTCCTCAACCCTGCCAGTAGTCATGTCACCTTTAATCATCAGAGGGAATGATGTGCTAATATCTGTGATGGAATGGCTGTTTATCAGAAGTATCCTGGCATGTGGGCAAGTCAAGGCTCAAGTGACACAACATCAATGGTGCCAATAAAGCACTGTCTGATATATTAACTCTGATATACACATGGGTTTTCACAATCAGCAACTGACAAGGCGCTAAGATGGACTATCATTAAGGAAAAGTACCCTGAAATACATGTCTTGTATTATTTTCACAGATAAGCTAGGCACTATTCTCTGATCAGTGACACATGCATGTAGACGTACTAAAGCATTTACTTAAAACACTCTTGAAAATGTATCTGTGCCTGTGCAAGAAGTTTCCAAAGGGTGCAAAGAAACACATACACACATGTAAATAAAAGTTTAAGAAATACTTTAAATGATAAAGGAAATTTCAGTTAGTACATGTATATGTATCTTCACAATGTATCATGTGGGGAGGGCTAAAACAATATTTATTAACTTAATCACTCCAGGGTAAGCAATTACTGTAAAGATATTAAATGAACAATCAAGTACATGTATTACAGTTTAATATATCACAGACACTTTAAAATAGAATGTAGAAACAATTTATCATTGTGTATTTGTTAATCATTGTACTTCATCATCACAAACTATTACTCCTTTCTTTACTTTAATTTATTTGATTGGATCTGCATGCCACACTCAAGCTTATTTGGTTTGAACATCACCAAGTTCCAATGAAGGTTAAATGGTGTGGCAAAAATGAACTGAAAGGTAAATCATAAATCTCTTGGTATTAAATTGGAAAGGGAGCAGTAACAGCTGGTTTATATATTTAACTTCATTTGTAACAGAACTCATCAGACCACTTGGCCAGTCATGTAATGTGTTTAACACAGGAGTACAGAGAAGCCACAGTTAATTTCTTTATGAAGAACTCTCACAAACTTCCTTGTCAAGTGTAACTCGAACCTATCAGGAAAAAAAAGAGGCCAAATTGTTTTTTAATTCTGACCAATAAAATATAAAGGGATTTTAAGGAAATCAACATTGAGAGAGAAGATGAAACCTACATGTATTAAAATACCAATAAAAGGTTTAGAGCAGGGCTTTCAGAGATCTGACTGATTTACTTTATTGGTGTTTTTACGCCGTACTCAAAAACACTTCACTTTTATGACGGCAGCCAGCGTTATGTTGGGACGAAACCAAACAGAGTCCAAGGGAAACCCACGACAATCCGCAGGTTGCTGGCAGAACTTCCCATGTACAGCTGGAGATGAACTTGAACTCACAACAACCACGTTGGTGGGAGGCTTCTGGGTCATTTGCAGTGCTGGCACACTAACAAACTGAGCCACTGAGGCCCTCAGCTTTTAGAGGGTCGGTTGAGTTACGTCAAACAAACACATTTGTAATGATGGTCTTATATTCAGCTTGGAGTATATGTAAATGTGTAAGAAATACAGCTTCTTGTATTTCGATATTACAACTAGGCACATGTCAGAATAGAGCCTTGCATGTACTTACCCTAACCAATGGCGAATGCGTGCCCTTGGAGAGAACTGGGTAGCCTTCCCACCAAACCTTTTCAGTTTTGGATTACCACACTCCCTGGAGAAAGGCAATGAATTTGCTATTATTTGGCATCTGACAGTGGTAACTCCAAAATAAAACTTGAACAGCTGTAGAGATAATGAATGTGTCTGTCTGCTGATCTTGTCACAGCTAGTAACATGCATAAACTGAGAACCTAGAACAACGGGTGACACGATCTTAGCTTATTTTATGAACAACAACACAGGATTACTGCTTTGAAAAAGAGACGGCAATAGGGGAGTTTCTAGATTCAATGTTTCCACAAAATGGTACTACCTCTTTGCTGGGACTCCTATAACAGAGGGACCAGTAACGGCGCGAGGAACACGTTATTTCCCTTTCACCGACAGACAACTCGTTAACACGGCAGTAACCTGCCAAGCGAAACGCACTGAAAGGGCGCCGTGAGCTGGACAAAGTTATTGACCCATTTCCTTCCTATGTAGGAAACACTGTGGCCATTCCCTGAGCCATATCGACCCTATGTTACAAATGTACGTGGTGGTAATAATTTTTGAGCTATCTTCTGTCATTTGTGAGTATATTCTACCATTATTTTTAACCTCTTCCTGGAGACCTATTTCTTTCAAGATGGTGTCAGCAGGGTAATTTTCTTGAGTGGTTGCTCTTTAAGTGTTTGATATCTTTTTCTGAGTTCTGTTGTGTTCAATGGATAATATCATAAACCCAGAGAGCTAACAATCGATGGATGGATAAAACCCTGAAATGTGGGTATTTTGGGCTATTGCAATTGACACTGATAATGACGGCTTTTGGACCTACATGAGTTTAAATTGACTTCTTCTGTATATATCCAGAGTCGTCTTAATCAACAACAACATGTAACTGTCTCTTTAAGTTTTAAAAACTGCACCATCTTGGGTGTAGCTTGACATCCTTGTTGGTGCCATAAGGTGGCTAATTACAAAGATAAATTGACATTCTTGTTGTTGCCATAAGGTGGCTAATTACAAAGATAAATTCGTTTATAAATGGAACATTTTCAGTCTGTAATATCGAGGAATACAGGTCGATTCATCCAACACCCGGCCATACAAGAGGACTTGCACAAAATCCAGGGTCAACTCTCATAATGGATAAAATTATGCAGTATTGATCTAATTAACTTTTTGTAGATATAGCAGCATGCTATTGTCAGGAACCTGGGCATAGTTTCATCACATTTGCTGAACATGTAGCAACCACCTTTGGTTATCCCTTTTTTATCTGGCTGGGAAAGTAACTCCAAATTTTGATGCAAAAATAAACGTTACTCAGAGTACCATGCATATAATAAGCCTACTTTGGATTGTTCAGCCTTCCTCACTGCCAAGTATATATATGCAAGTGGGCTGCCATTTTTTGAAGTTCACCCATTAAATGCATCATTAATACTTAGTTGATTAAAACTACAAGTTTGCCTTTGCCCTGTCTGATTGCTTCACAAAGCACACAATCAGACTGCTACATTTCACCATGTTTCTTGTGCACTAAGCAGTAAATAATTTTGTTCCAGATTTCTAAGATGTCCACGAAAGCTTGAGCCAAGGTTCGGCAGTTTGGAAAGCACTTGTGGAAACCTTTCCTGTATCAAGTGCATGAGGACATTTCTTATTCCATGGATCAACAAAAGCTGAATTCGAATTTCCCTCCTCCAGATGTGTCGGGAAGATTTTATTTCAACGAAGACAGAGTGTGAAATGATAGCTGAACAGTTATTCAGATGGATACTTCACAAGCGAGCTACATGTGATTTTTAGATACAGCATATCAGTATCACTCTCGCCAACACTGATATGGATGAATTTGTGGAAACTACTGTTCACCCTGAACTATCAAAACCTGCTTGCGCTACTGCATGCTCATAGTGTTATTAAAATGTTATTGTTTACATATGCATTTATATTTTTATATTTGAGATGTCTCCTTGTCAGATGTCTTTTCAGTAATGAATTGAGTTGTTGTGCTCCAGTAAATCTTATCAATGTTAAATTTATGTTATTTTATTATTTATATACTTGTATTCGTATTTCATATGTTTCCTGTTGAAAAGCTGTTACCAAAACTGAATCCAGCAAATGCACTGTTCACGCAGCCAGCTACTCACTACTGGTCATGGCATGATCAAGGCCTTGACTATCTGTCATTTTTCACATCTAGTATCTCTGCAAACGTTCTAAGAAAATGTTTCAAAACAACTGGTCAGATATCTAGTTCAAGCGACTCCTTTCCATGAAGCATATGAAGTGTGGGCTTAATTCTAGCCTAGGACAGGGAATTTGTGTTTCCCTCTGATCACACCGAATTTACAGGGGACTTGGTGATGATAAGCAGTCAACGGCACTGGCAGGGCCATTCTAAGGTTCAGGTAGGGTGTTGTAATTGTTTTCATTGAAGGCCGCTTGTCTTCCACCAATACAGAGATTTTATGTCACACGTTGGAAAGTTCATCACTAGCATGAAGTGAAAAATTAGACCACTGGGTGTAATAATCATCTGTCGTTGACATACTGTTTACTCCGCTGGTACATAAGAAAGGATCTGAGGTGGAGAGGGAAATAATTAAATCTCATATTTTAGACAAGCTTGGTGTTCTTCTTATGTTTGGCTTGAGAATTTAACATATTACAAGCATTATTAGACACTGCCCACGAGCACTGATAACAATGGAAGCCTGTCAATGGATCAGGGTTTTGTACATGTACCAAGCGTGTGTTCAAATCCCATAGATCGGAATGGGAAATTTCTGAATTTGAGGCTAGGCCTACATTGTTAAATGCCTGTGCACAGTAGGCTGGCCGCTACACTGGCAACATTTAAGTACTGGTTGAGGGCCTACTGAATTTCATCTAAATTTTAGCTTTCATTAGTTGACACAATTTCCTTGATTCTGTTCTATTTATTCAGTTTATAGGATTACTTATAAAAGGTAACACCGAATATTTGCAAAGTATGCATATATGCAGAGACCGAAAATAACATACAATGTATGACATATACCCCATCATGTTTTTTAAAAATTACTTCTTATAATAACTCATGTGAAATGCTCTTATCTAAGACACAAATGTTACACTAATTAAAATACCTTTGCAGGTCTAATGAGTATGAAATATTGCTCTTAACTTGCTGAATTACCTATATGGAAATTATCCACACTGAGCATGTGCATAGTTTACTGATAAAACATAGAGCAGTTAAATGGATTTTCAGATGGTGTTAATGTTTATAATGATGGTTTAGATGTGAGATCTGTTTCATTCTTCCTTTGTGTTCTTTCACAATAATATACAAGTGTGCACTTAGTGAAGCAGACATATAGAGTCATGAACATTTCATTTGACTATAAATATCTTCATGACGTGTCAGCGTCAAGAATTGCTGCTCTTTATACATGTGGCCTCTGCGTGGAATGGAAATACAACCAAAAGTTTAATGAATTTTATGATATTGACAAGCCTTGTCTAATTTCACATTTTGCTTGATAGGATTGTGATGGTCAATATGTTGACCCACCATATTTCTCTGAGCATGGGAGAAGTCCAGTGGGTCCACTGATAAGTTTAAGTAATGTGTAAACTTTGAAAAATGAATTTCTTCATTTTGATTCAGTATTTCGACATTTCATTTTGTCGTCATCAGGAATGAAATATTGAGTTAAAATGAAGCTTTTGTTTTGCAGAGTTGCACTACTTGTATATTACCTGATAGAATTGCTCTGTTACACAGTATATGCCATGTCTAACCTGGAAACTCATGAACTTATTTTAAGTAGTAGTTCTGATGACTGTGATAACAAAACTTGCAGTGTTTTTGACTGAAGCTGAGAATCAGAAATTTTTGAGCAAGGTTGACAAGGTTAAAGGTCAAACAATAGAATGTGCAGTTATTTTAAATCAACATCAGGCAGGTTGGACAGTCTGTATTTATATTATTCCCAGCCTGTCACTCGGGTGGGTGTGGCCACTCATCAGTGTCATGTTGTTTCAGTGTCAACAGCTTGCCTAAACACTAAGGATAGATATTGCCTGTGAAAGTTTTGACAATATAGTAGACTGTTGTAATTGCATCA